>APFE030398170.1:102338-173474 GCA_000404065.3 Pinus taeda | reverse complement strand
TTGCATCGGGTGATGCTCACAGGGGTGAAGAAGTGGGATTGAAACTAGTGAAATGTGGAGAACGAATCACATAGCATCAATCATCACTTCCGGGGGTTGCACCCGGTAACCAGGACTTCCCAGGAGGTCACCCATCCCAGAACTCCTCTGGCTCAAGCGCGCTTAACTGTGGAGTTTTTCCACAATCAAGCCCACTTAGCTTGCTACCCCATTTGCAAAACCTTAGCAAGTATTGTGCCTCATGAACCATTCAAGTTAGAGATCCATTGACTCTTTTTGAATTTAAGTATGGGGGATTACGCAGTGCATTATATTAGATATCATTTTGGGATTCAACTGCGTTAAGTAAGTCATTCAAACGTATGACCATTTCCATGAGAGGTAGTCGTAACTGACTAATTTCTCATGATTTTTGAATAGTTCTCTTAGCACTCATTGCATCGGGTGATGCTCACAGGGGTGAAGAAGTGGGATTGAAACTAGTGAAATGTGGAGAACGAATCACATAGCATCAATCATCACTTCCGGGGCTTGCACCCGGTAACCAGGACTTCCCAGGAGGTCACCCATCCCAGAACTCCTATGGCTCAAGCGCGCTTAACTGTGGAGTTTTTCCCCACAATCAAGCCCACTTAGCTTGCTACCCCATTTGCAAAACCTTAGCAAGTATTGTGCCTCATGAACCATTCAAGTAGAGATCCCTGGACTCTTTTTGAATTTAAGTATGGGGGATTACGCAGTGCATTATATTAGATATCATTTTGGGATTCAACTGCGTTAAGTAAGTCATTCAAACGTATGACCATTTCCATGAGAGGTAGTCGTAACTGACTAATTTCTCATGATTTTTGAATAGTTCACTTAGCACTCATTGCATCGGGTGATGCTCACAGGGGTGAAGAAGTGGGATTGAAACTAGTGAAAAGTGGAGAACGAATCACATAGCATCAATCATCACTTCCGGGGCTTGCACCCGGTAACCAGGACTTCCCAGGAGGTCACCCATCCCAGAACTCCTCGGGCTCAAGCGCGCTTAACTGTGGAGTTTTTCCACAATCAAGCCCACTTAGCTTGCTACCCCATTTGCAAAACCTTAGCAAGTATTGTGCCTCATGAACCATTCAAGTAGAGATCCCTTGACTCTTTTTGAATTTAAGTATGGGTGATTACGCAGTGCATTATATTAGATATCATTTTGGGATTCAACTGCGTTAAGTAAGTCATTCAAACGTATGACCATTTCCATGAGAGGTAGTCGTAACTGACTAATTTCTCATGATTTTTGAATAGTTCACTTAGCACTCATTGCATCGGGTGATGCTCACAGGGGTGAAGAAGTGGGATTGAAACTAGTGAAAAGTGGAGAACGAATCACATAGCATCAATCATCACTTCCGGGGCTTGCACCCGGTAACCAGGACTTCCCAGGAGGTCACCCATCCCAGAACTCCTCTGGCTCAAGTGCGCTTAACTGTGGATTTTTTCCCCTTGGTAGGAGTGTTTCCATTTTCTTTCTTCGAGGCATCAATTAATGATAATTATGCTTCACTATTCCCCTTGAATTCCTTCCAACTAATTTTTCAAACCAAACTTATGAAAAATTTTAAAAAGACTACACACCATTTTTCGCTTGGTAGGAGCTCAATCTTGAATATGTTGTATCTATGTGATTTTGGATCTCCAAGGTCTGAAATTTCATTCTGAAGTAGCCCTCTAAGTCCTCTTTCAAACCCCAGCAGTCAGATCAATATTGTATTCTCCAAGAAATAACTATTCCAAATATCCCATGATGACCTGATTATAGACTAGTTAAGTAGGGCGAACTTGAATGAAGTACCATGTGTCATTATTTCAACCTTTGAACCTAGAAATGATGCACATAAAACTACAGTCCGTCTTCTTTCTGCACCTTTTTATGGAATTTCAATTTGATTCTTAGAGAGACGGTTATGTCAGGTTTCCCTAGGTCACCTGTTTGAGATATAATTCGGGAGCATGAGAAAACCCTCACTTCCTTGGATCATATCTCCTAAAATGTAGCAAGAAAATACCTGGAATTCATACTCGATGTTCATAAATATTTCCTCTCAAATGGATTTTAATTTAATCTTCTAAACTTCATAGAAAAAAATTTATAGTGAAAATTCGATGATGACCTGTTTGAAGCAGCGAAATCCTAGAATCCACTTTGATACCAAATGTTATGCAACTAGCTCAAAAAATAGAAGAAAATATAGATCAACGACTTCAAAATCAGCCTCTTCAAGGGGGAAACCTCATTTACATTATAGAACTGAAAAATTATTGGATGATACAAATGACAAGGCCTCCTTTCTATATATAGGAGTCTAAGGGGTTACAATAAAACTAGAGCCAACATAACAATAATAATGTAAGGGGACAACAATAACAATAGTGGGATTCAATGGGGCACAATAATAACAATATGGTGACAACATGGGCACAACAATAACAATAAGGGGCTACAATGAAAATAATAATAAGGGAATACACTAGCATTATAGGGACCTAATAGAAAAATAGAGAAAGAGAAGACCACTCTGATACCACTGATCCTGACTTATGCAAGAACAAAAAAAAATATAGATATAAACATAAGCATAGAGATATAGTAGAAATGAAACTTCATTTCATTAATACCAAAGAAATGAAATATGCTTACATACTAAATGGAAATAAACTAGCTTGGGTGATGGTAGCTTAAGTTTGAGAAGAGATGTGGCAGCTACATGCCTCTAAACTTTGTCTTTCAATGAGGCTCGATGACCTTTTTATCATTGAGAAACAATGAGAAACCCTAAACATCCAAAAAAATAACCCTAGAAGATGAATGTGGGCCCCGTTGGGGTAAGCTAGAATGTCAACTTACTAGGGTCATAACTTTGGAATACGATCTCCGTTTGGATATTATAATACCTCGTTTCAAATATCCCAAAGAGGAGGCCGAACAAAAATTACTAAACTTGTTCAACACTTTTCTGGACTCTCCATTATCCCTAAAAACGGATCCAGAAGTTTAGGACCCAAACAATTGCCAAAAATAGTAAGTTGTGCTACAATTACGGAAATTAAAAAGACACAATGGTGGGGGTCCAAGTGGAATAGGTGGGTGGCCACCAATATCCACCTAGATCACTCATTCAACAAGCTCTAAGTGGTTTATTCGACCCAAGGCAAGCACTTATATGTTTATCATCCGTGATAATAAGCACCTGAGTGTCTCAAACTAACAAGTGCTTTATGAGCCTTCCAACAAGAACCCATGTGCTTTATCATCCTATTCAACAAGATCTAAGTGGTTTATCATCCCATTCAATAATATTTAAGTGGTTTATCAGCCTGAAGACAAGCACTTAGAGGTTTATAAACTAAGAAAACATTCACTTGTGAGTCAATATCTCCACCAAGTCTTCACTTGCCCATAGAAAACTAATGAATAACGTTGAATACACCAAAAATTCCAGTGAATGATGTACCATCTTCTCCTCTCTTCTTTTCTCCTTTTTTGCTCTAGAGTGGTCCCTTTCTTTAGCTTTCTCCTCCTATTCTGCATACTTTTTTTCTTTTCTCACATTCTTTTTCTATTTCCCACCCCCTTATCCCTTCTCTTACATGTGGACTCTCCCAACACGTCCCATGAGAATAGGGATGGAATGGGCCTCATCCTTCACTTCAGACGAACCATACACAACTTCAATGCTTGCACAACCAGAACATTAATTTGTCATGGAGATAAGTGGTAAAATAAACGAAGTGGCTTGAGTTTAGATATAAACACAACACAAACAACTCCTCCTCGAAACTCTAAATCCATGTCTACTCTTCCAACACAACCATATTTTCATTTTCACATTTATTTATGTAAAAAAATACACATGATGAATTTTATGCGGGGGGGGCATTAAAAAAGGATATTACAGGCCCCACCCTGTTAGAGGAACATCATCCTTAGTATTCTATATACAGAAAACAAATACATCCATAGGCTTTATATATACGACTATGTACATTCATTTACACAGTGAAAAAAAAAGGTATGATACCCTCATTTGATTAGCCATTTCCTAGGTGGATGTTTCTGGTCCAAAGTGTTTCCGTTGCACCTTGAATTAATATATTATTCGATTATGGAGGGTGGTCTATCTCTGGTCTGGAATGCACTGTGGATTTGGTTGGATTCCACTTGTATTAATGACTTATCAAAAATATGATTATCATTGTGTGCATAGTTTTGAAGCAAATAAATATGGAAAACACCATGTGCTTTCACTATGGGTGGAAAGGCTAATCCATAAGCCACTGGCCCCATTCATTCTAAGATCTAAACTAGTCCACAAAACCTTGGTTCTAACCTGGCACAAGACCCTATTCCCAGTGAATTCTTTCTTGGTCTGATGCAAAAATACATAAGTTCTCCCACTTGGAATTCCTCGTGTGTCCTTTGATGATCTACATAACTCTTTTTCCTAACCTGAGTTGCCTTTAATTTCTGCTTGATACTAATTACTTCCTGCTCCATTTCCTTGAGTACATCAAGTCCAAGAATCACAATATTCACCATATCATTCTAGCTGATGGGTGTGCTACATTTTCTGCCATATAGAGCTTCAAAATGACTCATCTTTAGTGACTCCTAATACCCATTGTTTTAGGAAAATTCCACTAAGGGTAGGAATTCTTCCCATCTCTTGGGTTGATGCATGACATACATCCTCAAAATTTCTTCTAGAACTCTATTTACTCTTTTAGTTTGTCCATCCATATGAGGGTGATACATTGTGCTAAAGGATAACTTTGTTCTAAAACCAACAAATAATGCTTTCCAAAACTTTGTGGTGAAGTTGACATCCTGATCTGAAATGATCTTCTTCGGTATACCATGCAATCTAAATATCTCCATGAAAATATGAGCTATCTTAGTTGTCTTATTGGTGGATTTGACAACTACAAAATGAGCTTCCTTGATCAACTTGTTGACCATCACCATTATAGCACCATGATGTGTAGATGTCCTTGGTAGTTATGTGATGGAATCCATGGAGATGACTTCCCACTTCTACTCAGGAACAAATATTGGTTACAATGATCTTGCCACATGTCTAGATTCCACTTTAACTTGCTAACATTCTATGCAATTGGTGATGTGATCAACAACATCCTTTTTCATGCTCAACCAATAGTAATTTTTTCATGTTTGTTATAATTTTATGATAACTAGGATGCCTGTTTGGTCAATTCAATTTCTTTGAATTGTCAATCATAAATTGTCAACCAGGGTGCATAGACTGATGAATTATAGGTGCACAATATGTGCTTAGAAGTTATTCATTAGGTCATTATGTATTTGTTAATATCTAAACTTAAGATGGAGGTGGTGTTTGTCAATTATATTAGTGTCGTAATTCTTAGGGATGTTGGTTAAGTTTCTTGGGAATTAATCTCTATCCAATTAGTTTGTAAATGATGTGAGAGTGGTTCTACTTGTATTAGATTGTTTTGGGATTTTTGATCCCCAATATTTATGTTGTAGCTTCTAATTCTCTAAGTGGAAAAAGAAACTTATTCTATCAGCTATGAAGAAATACTGTCTGAACTCAATTGTTTAGGAGAGAACTTCTCACTCTTTTACTTATTCAATTTTCGCTCAAACAAAATAACCCAAGCAACATCTATATTATGAATTGAACACACTTCAATTATGCTAGATAATAAGCAAATGAAAGGACCATGCTGTACTAGGTGTTGTAGCATTTTTTGCTTTTGGTAAGTTAGAACCAATTAGTCAAAAAATGAAATATTTTTCAAAAAATGTTAAGCTAGGATATGGACAAAAATAATATTGAATAAAAAATGTTAGGAAATATCTTGATAACATGTCCATATCAAAGAAAATGTTAGAATAGAAGCCCTAAAAAATGAAGGCAAAAATAAAATGTTAGGTTAGAAAGAAAAGCAAAAAAGCAATAAACTCTGAAAGTGTGCAAGTCTAAGTGCCACTACTTTTTAATTTATCATGCAAAATAATGGTTGTGTGCAGCTTGTCATAAATTCCACAACCCATGACAGTCCAATAGTTTAATCTTGACTAGTTCATGCTTTAAATTTCACATTTATAGTTAGAGAATAAATATTTAGCAAAACTGTTTAATCTTGGCAGATCAGTAGTTAGGTAGAGAATAATAAGGAGCTCGTTAGTTTAATCTGAGCCATTGGATGTTATAAGGTTAGAATAATATAGTTTCTTTTCAAAAGAAAAAGGAAAGAAAAGGGTCTGGTAGCTTAAATGCACCCAATTAAGTGAAGAAAAAATGTTAGGGTAAGTAAAAGGGTAGGTAGAAGAAAAGTTGCAGAAGTACATTTACCATGATTGATCATGTGTTTCAATGTGCAGGAGCAGTTATGAGAGTGAAAAGATGTTCACAAGTTGATTTAACTAACTTCCCCTCATCTCATTTCACCCCCCTTGTCCTAAGTTTTCATTCCCCCCTCCACATTTGATTCGAATTGGATCCATGAAAACTAGCAAAGTGCTATGACTGTATCAAATCAGATAGACTTCAAAAATATATGAACAAAGAGCTATCAGGAAGACCTCTGGATAGTGGCAGTTTGTAGCCAGCAAGGAACGACGAGGACCTCAGCCAAAGCATGCTGACCGAGGCCCATGGAGACCGCGCGGGATGGAAACTAGTAGTTAGGAAGTCCAGATTGGAAAATAGAGGTCGTTTCTGATGCGCATTGCTAGGAAAAACCCCTCGAGAAGGAATGGCCCCGAGCACTCGGTCGCATGGGAAGCCGACAGACTGTAGGGAAAGTGCTAAAGCAAAAGGCGGGCCCCGTGTTAAAAAACTGGCAGAATATCAGAGGCATATTGGGCGGTAAGCGGATTTGGCAGAAAACGAGCGATTCCATATTGCCTCTCATCACGAGCTAACGGTCGAGCAAGTCAACAACGCGATAAGAGCAAACACTGTAAGATCTGGGGACCCCAAATCTGATGGCGGAGATTGTGCCCAATGGAAAATTGAATTTGACAGGGAAATTAAGCCGCGGCATCTAAAAGTCTGAAGTCTGATTTGACTACTGAGTTGGTGGATGAATCATTACACAGCGTAACCGAAATACCAAACTGTTGAGGAAGAGCTGGCACAGGTCATGAGAGGACAAGTGGCCACTTCCCTATGGGACATTGGTGATGACGCAGAGGCGAGGAAATCCAAACGAACAACAGGAGGTGATCTGAAGGGGAAGAAGAGGAAGCGAACAGTCATGAGACAAATTGGCTTTAAGCCATGAATAGAAGAGAACAAAACAACAAAAATAAAAGGAATAATTAGAGAAGAGAACAGTGAAAACTTAGATGAGAGGGACAGTAAAGCAAGAGGCAGAAAAGAAACAGAGAGTCGAGCTGACCTGCAGCGTAAGGAGCATTGAGAAGAAAGAAGGCTTGGGAGGTTCAAGTGATCCCTGTGAGGACACTTGTCGGGAATTGAGCACCACATTAGACTCATCCCATTGAATACCAGAGAGGTCAAGACTTGGTAACGAAAGAGTCTGGGCACTCCAGTGGCTTGGGGAATCCAAGAACCACCCTACCAAGCATTATCTGTATCATGAGACTCAAGTTGAGCTCCTCATTGTAAATCTATGCTTTAAAGACACAATAAAAGAAGGCCACCACTAAAAGTTGGACCGGAGATGTAGCCCTGGAGAATAGGATGAACTCCTTATTAATGCGTTGTGTTCTTGTATTTGCTTACTATGTTTCCCTTACTGTTTTCCATTTTTCAGTGTCTGTGTTTTTGCAATCTGATTGATCCATTGCCTAAAATAACATAGACACACACTAGCACATGAGCCTGTAATACCTTCATTCATTAATTCTTTAACTGAGATCACTCATGAGTGATTTTCAGATCAAGTGGTATTAGAGCTCAAGGCTGTTAAGGTTAGACAAGATTGTGTTGGATTTAGCTGTTGAATGCTAACCAGATCAAAGCTCAAATTAGGAGAAGGAGAGTTGGTTGAAACTAATATTGAATTGGGAGAGTCTATACTTGGAATACAATGTCAGAGGAAGGTTCTATGGTGCCAGACCCTCAATTCCTAGATAGTTTCCTAGCCATAAAGTCCATGGTAGAGGAAATGTATAGGGACTTTAGAAAACATAAGGATGAAGATTCATCAGGCTCTAAACAAGACAAAGGAAAAGATGAGTCTCATTTCCATGACCACTCAAAAGGAAAAGGGAAAGAAGAAAGCTTTCTCACACCTCCTAATAGCCCTAAATACAAAAAGAAAGCATCTTTGATTAAAATAGATGTCAAATTTGATTTACCTATATATGATGGAGAGTTGAATGCAGAAAAGCTGGACAATTGGATTAGACAAATTGATGTTTATTGCAGGGTGTAGAATATCGATTTAGACAAGAGAAAGATTCAACTGGCAAACCTATGCCTTGGAGGCACTGCCTTGGTTTGGTGGGAAGGCAGGACCCAAGCTGACATGAAAAGACATGGTAAGACCATCTGTCTGGAGTGAATTTGTTTCTGCAATCAAAAAGCAATTCTATCCATTGGCCTACATGCAGGAAGCCATGATTGATGGAAAACTCTTCAATAGTTGAAAGGGTAAAGTGTACAGGGATACACTTAAGAATTTAGAAAGAGAGCATTGATTCTAGGAATCTCATTAGACTCACTTGAGACTCTGTTGAAGTACATTGGTGGTCTACACAGCTACATGAGGCACACTATCCTCATGTTTAATCCCACTAGTATAGATGAGGTATCTGTACAAGCTAATCATCTAGAAGCTAGAGGAAAGAATGGAAGTCCAGAAGTTGGGGGATCATCCCAACCCACTGCAAGCAAGAATAAGGAGAAAAGAAGGCAGAAATGGAAAGTAAGGAAGGCTAACATTGCACAGAAAATCAAGGCTTCATGCACTCACTGTAAAAATGATGGGCATGATGATGAGCACTATTGGATTCTGCATCCAGAGCTGAGACCTAAGAAGTTCGAGGGCAAGAAGAAGAAGACTTTTGAAACTATTCAAAAAGATTTGGGGTCAAACTTGGGAGATGAAACAACTATTGTAGCCACAGGAATAAGAGGTTGCCTGCTTTAGAGAACACAGAAATCAAGAAGCAGGTGTAGGTGTTGCTAGAGAAATGATTCATCAGACCTAGAACATCACCATGTGGGTCACTGATCATTTTGGTGAGAAAGAAAGATGGCTCGTGGAGAATGTGCATTGATTACCGAGCACTGAATAAGATAACAATAAAAAATCATTATCCCCTTCCTCGTATAGATGATCTTTTAGATCAATTGAAAGAAGTTCTTTATTTCTCCAAGCTAGACTTGCATAGTGAATACCATCAGGTAAGAGTTGCAGAACAAGATGCATGGAAGACTGCTTTCAAAACAAAGCAGGGATTTTATGAGTGGCTAGTTATGCCTTTTGGCTTAACTAATGCTCCTGCTACTTTCATGAGATTAATGAATGATGTACTCAGACCTTTTTTTGATGATTTTTTTATTTTGTATCTCGATGACATTTTGATATTTAGCAAAACGTGGGAAGAACACTTAAAGCATGTTAAGCAGACACTTAAAGTTTCCCTATGCGTTGCGCTTGATTTCTCTATGCATAGCCCCTGTTTGGAGCCACTTTTTAAGGCCTTTCCAGTGTCCAAAGTTTCTCTGGGTGTGCTTGTTGGAAAATTCTACCTGTCTACTTTCCAAACCAAGTGGAATTTTTCAATTCGGCCTCCATTTGCCCCTCCAAAATCCAGTTGTCCCAACACTGCTTCCTGTGTGTCAAAATAAGGGCAGTAAGGTCATTTTTTGAGTGTTTTTCACCTTTTTGAGGGCTCAAAACCTGTCCAAATTTCTTGGCCATTGGTATGAAAGCATATTTTTCCATTCCAAATCCAAAAATGCTGATTTTTTTGTCATTTGGAGGCTCCCATCAAAAGCGAGCTCCAAGTGGCACGGCCAAAAATTACAAAAATGCAAAAATTGCCCCAAATTTTTTGAAATTTGGGCTAAGTCTTCTCCATCAAGCATTGTGTTGGGCCAAGAAAGCCTCAGCCAATATCTGAAGTATAACATGCTCCTTTTGCCTCTTTGATTCCCTCTTCAATTTTGCCTTTAAGCTCTTGATTCTCGCCTTGCAAACTTTGTTTCTCGCCATGTAATGATATGCCATATGTCTCAACAATGTATTCTCCTTGTTGGAATTGTCCAACAACCTCTCCAAGTGGATATTAGCTCTTTCAAGCCATGATTCCCGATCGGCATTGATCTCTTGCTCAAGTGACGTGAGCTCTACCCTCCTCCTTTGGGCAGCTTGGCAATTCTCCCGAATGTTTTACAACTCCATAATCACTTGTTGATCCTCAAGCTGTTTGTTTCTTGGCTCTAGTGTATGTCTCTTCATCACGGTCATATGAAGGATCAGGCTCCATGTTTACTAGTGGGTGAGTTTTCTTGATGAGTAGTAGGAGATTTATGGTGTTTTCAATTTTCTGCCACCAGGGTTAAAAATATATGAGGGACTGTGAAGGGGAAAGTGTATGATGGGTTTTGGGAATGTTGTTGACAATTTTTTTGGGAAATAGGGGGTTTAGGGAATAGTACTTAGGTTCTTGGGACAATAATTAGGGTTTGGGGATATTTGACTAGGGTGTGGGAAAGCAATTAGGGTTTTAGAATTAGTAGACTTAGGGATATGGGGATTGGGGGAATGGTTTGATAAAATGTAATGAGAGATTGAAAGAGTGAGGGAGTGAGAAATTTTGTGGATTTAGCAGCAAAAAAAACAAGTGCAAACCCTAGGCAATTGTTTTTTGAGCAAAAATTGCAAGGAGGTAGGGTTTGAGTTTTGTCTCACTAAACCACCATAAATTAAAAAAAAAAAACTCATTCACTAGCAAGGGAAGAAAGCTTGACTTACTTTCACACCATAGGATTGAGCAAATTTGGAAATTTGAGAGAGTTTATGGGTGAAATCGGGCTTACAGCTTTATGCACCGCACCACAAACCCAATGCGTCACGCCCTAAGCCCAATGCATAACACTTTTTACAAGAGACTTTTGGAGGCCTTTTTGGTGTCCAAATTGGGTACAGGATAGATTTTTGGAAATTTTATTGAGTCTACATTCCAACCCAATTGGAATTTTTCAATTTGGATTTCATTTTCCCTGTCTAAAATCAAATCTCCCAAGACTGGTCAAAATGTGAAAAATGAGGCTACCTAAAGGCAGAGTGTTGTTGCAGTCAACGTTTGAAGGTCTTCCTCAACTCCAAATTGAGCTCATGATAGCTAATTGGAAATATATTTGTGTCTAGTTATCATTGGACTCATCAAGCAAGTCATTTGGCCAACCAAGCTAGGAGAAAACGTGAGTTTCCCAAGGTCATGTCATAGGTGCATCAATTCTCCCAAGGCAACTGTATTTTTGACACTTCTCTAAAACCATGACACTTGTTTAAAAAGCGAAGGAGGTGTTTCTTTATTGGCCTATTTTGGACAAAAACCTCTCTCAATTTTCCCAAATTCATCTTTTATTGCTCAGAAACATCATTGGAGTAAAACCTATCCCGATGTGTGGAACAGGGGATTTGTCGAAATGAAGTGAAAGGAAGGGGATAAAGGGCTTCTAAATTCTTGAGAGAATTTTGGGAAGTAGGGGGGATGCTAGGAAGCAAGGGGAAGTGGAATTTCAAAAATTGAGTGAGGGGAGGAGGTCCAAAAGGGAAAAACACAGGCCTAGCCTAGAAAATTGTCAAGTTGTAGCAAGAAACTAGGGTTTGTGCGAAAATGAAGAATTCAGGGGATCTCAGTGATGGGAAGTGTTTAATAAGGTACATTAAGAATAGGGGAAGGTGTATGAACATCCGGATACAATTTTTGCTAATTCTTTGACCATCCAAGAGAAATTACCTTCAAAACCCTAGGAGAATGAAATGAACTTTACCTAGGCGCAACTGAAGCATGAACAAGGTGTAAAATGACCCATTGGAACCTAACATGATGATGAAAACCCTTTGAATGATGGTACACTCAGCTAAATGGTGACATGGACTGAAATTTGGATAACTTTGAAAGGAGTAAAAGCAAACCCTAGACCTAATACCTAGTGACCAAATTTTACTTGAAGACTCACTGAAATGACAAAATTTGACCTTGACACCTTAAAATCACTTTGTAAGAGCATGTTTGATCACTAGAGGAATGCTGCAAAGATTGAAACTAACACATTGAACAATATGCTCAAGATATAGACTTTAAGGATATATATGCAACTTTAAGTCAAGGCAAACGAGTAGAAGAATTGGATTATCATGTAAAGGACCGACTCTTGTATCATTGTGGGAAGTTATGCATTCCACAAACTGAAAGAGTAAATATAATTCCAGAACTACACACTTCTCTAATATCAGGTCACTTTGGGGTAAGTAAAATAGTTGCACAGCTACAAAGATTTTGTTATTGGCCAAAAATGTATGAGACAGTTTCTAGATATGTAAGAGGGTGTACTATGTGTGCTAAAAGCAAGCCCAACAATAGAAAACTAGGCTTGTACACTCCATTACTAGTTCTTTCTCACCCTTGGGAAAATTTTTCCATGGATTTTGTTGGAGGACTGCCTAAATCTAGGAAAGGTCATGATTATCTGTATGTTGTTGTGGACAGGTTCAACAAAATGTGTATTTTGATACCTTGTAATAAACAGATTACAGCTGAACAAACTGCAAAACTATTTTTTGAACATGTATGGGTTCATTTTGGATTACCAACTTCCATTGTATCTGATCGAGATACCCGATTTGTGGGGAAGTTTTGGTCAAATCTGTGGGAACTGATGGACACCAAACTGAATAAAAGCACAACTTTTCATCCACAAACTAATGGCCAGACAGAAGTAGTTAACATGACAGTGATCCAGTTACTCGGGGGATATTGCAGCAAGCATCCTAAGCTTTGGGATGAACATTTATGTTATGTGCAACATGCTTACAACAGAGCAAAACATTCTTCTACACAGAGATCTCCTTTTGAGACTTGTTTTGGTTTCACACCAAGGTCTCCTTTGGATTTTGTCCTTTTGTAAAGACACCATAGTTGAGGGACACAGTGATGTGGATTGGGCAACTAGGTTCATTGAACAAATCCAAGAGATCCACCAGGCAGTACAGGAACAGCTGGAAAGGAGCCAAGCCAAATACAAGGCAAGGCATGACAAGCATCGGATGGAGCATAGTTTCCAAGTTGGTGACCAAGTCTGGCTGTATATCAGCAAAGATATGATGCAAGGTGAAGGTAAAAAGCTAAAGCCTATCAGGTATGGACCCTTCAAGATACTTGAGAAGATTGGTGAGAATGCTTTTTGCCTTGATCTACAAGCTTACATGCACATCTACTCAGTCATAAATGCAGATTGCTTGAGATTGTTTGAACCTTCACTAATTGAAGATCCCAAAGAGTAAAGTCAATTGCCTTCTATTGATGACCTGTTACCTGAATATCTTAATGAATTGCAGGAAGACATAGTTCTGGATAGGAAGGTGAGGGCAATGTATAGGGGAGATGTTGAGTACCTCAGAGTTAGGCTCAAGGGTTCAAAGCCGAGCAGTGTAAAGTGGATAGAGATTGGACAAGTGAGACAACTGTACCCTCACTTAGTTGATGCTTGAAAACCAACTTTTGGTGGTCCAAAAACTTTTTTCAGTGGGAAGGTTGTGATCCGAATTGGATCCATGAAAATTATTAGAGTGCTATGACTGTATCAAATCAGACAGACTTAAAAAATTTATGAACAAAGAGCTATCAGGAAAACCTCTGGACAATGGCAGTTTTTAGCGAGCAAGGAACAATGAGGACCTTGGCCAAAGCGCACTGACCAAGGCCCATGGAGACTGCGCAAGATGCAAACTGGCAGTTAGGAAGTATGGATCAGAAAACAGAGGTTGTTTCTAATGCTTAGTGCTAATCGCGCATCGCTGGGCAAAACCCCTCGAGAAGGAAAGGCCGCGAGCGCTCGATCACATGGGAAGCTGGGAGACCGCAGGGAAAGCGCTAAAGCAAAAAGCGGGCCCGACACTCCAAAACCGACGGAATATCGGAGGCATATTGGGCGGTAAACGGATTTGGAAGAAAACAAGTGATTCCATACATTGCACGACGCGTGTCCGGGGGACGAGAGAGAAAACCGCCTCTCATCGCGGGCTAACAGTCGAGCAAGTCAACCGCACGATAAGAGCAAACACTGCAAGATCTGGGGGCTCCACATCTATCAACGGAGATTGCGCCCGATGGGAAACTGGATTTGACAGGGGAATTAAGCTGCGACATATAAAACTCTGAAGTCTGATTTGATCGCTGAGTTGATGGATGAATCATTACACAGTGTAATCGAAATACCAAATCGTTGAGGAAGAGTTGGCGCAGTTCGTGATAGGACAAGTGGCCACTTCCCTGTGGGACGTTGGTGATGACGCAAAGGCAGGGAACTCCAAATGAACAACAATAGGAGATCCGAAGGGGCGGAAGAGGAAGTGAACAGTCAAGAACATATTTGCTTTAAGCCATGAACAGACAGAAAACAAAACAGGGAGAATTAGAGAAGAGAATAGTGGAAAAACAGATGAGAGAGACATTAAAGCAAGAGGCAGAAAATAAACAAAGAGCCGAGCTGACCTGCAACGTAAGGCAGCATCGAGCAGACAGAAGGCTTGAGAGGTTCAAGCGATCCCTGTGAGGACATCTATCGGGAATTGAGCGCCACATTGGACTCATCCCATTGAAGACCAGAGAGGTCGAGACTTGGTAATGAAAGAGTCTGTGCACTCTAGTGGCTTGGGGAATCCAATAACCACCCTACCAAGCATTATCTGTTTCAGGAGACTCAAGTTGAGCTCCTCATTGTAAATCTCTGCTTTAAAGACACAATAAAAGAAGGCCACCATTGAAAGTTGGATTGGAGACGTAGCCCTGGAGAATAGGGTGAAATCCTATTAATGTGCTATGTTCTTGTATTTGCTTACTGTGTTTCCCTTACTGTTTTCCATTTTCTAGTGTCTGTGTATTTTGCAATCTGATTGATCCGTTGCCTAAAATAACATAGACACACACCAACACATGAGTCTGTAATACCTTCATTCATAAATTATTTAACTGAGATCACTCACGAGTGATTTTCAGATCAATGAAGTAGATCCCTAGTCAGAGGGATAATCTCTTCTCAAACTACTATTTGTGTTATGTACTGTTGAAATATGATTTATGTGCATACGACATTATTGATCTACATCAAAATCTTAGATCTAAAACTTGTACAGAAATTAGGGACTCTGCTTCAGACGCAATCACAGAATTGGGAGATCTCATCCCTGGACACACGCATGCTAAGGCCCAGAGAGCATCCAGGAAGCTAAAGACGCTCCCATGTTAACCTGAAGGGAGCGTCTAGGGGTTTGACTACTATTGACCATAATGTGAAGTTGTATGAATTATGATTCTAGGTGTCTCAGACATATTCTACCACTATAATATGATTTATAAAGTTGTTGGGTTAAATTGTTGATCACATAATGAAGTATTGTGCATGAAATCAGATGGTCACCTAGAAGATGCCAGTACCACAGTTGTATTGCAGATAAAAACAAGATCTGCTAGCAAGAAAAGCTTGAATGCCTGCCATAACATGAACATGCAGACTGAACTTGTGTTTACAAGTGACCGAGATATACATATAGATACATCACTATGTTTGTGCTACAAGAGGAAGACATGATTTGGTAAATTGATATAGATGAGTAATGTTTAGTGTTTTGTCACGATATTCGCCAATAACTTTGAATTGATGATTGAGATATACTTTGACTATAGATCTCTCTATGATAGCGAATTTGGACTTGACCTAATGTCTAATGATTTGATCTAGCGATTGTTGATTTACCATGATGTCAATGTCATGTGGGCACAATGACTTATGTGGGTATTCAGAAATTGGCCTCCTTATTTCTAGCACAATGATTGAGGTACTGATAGTTGTGATTCAGCCTGAAATTGAAACCTGCATGACTCATCCATGGTGTATGCATTTGCACCTAGCGACATGAATGACTTATGTTATTATTATGAAAATGACCTAATGAAGTTTGGATTGATATTACACGATTAACTACATCTTGTTGGCATGATAATAAATGAATTCAAGATGTCATATGAGCTCTCCCTATCTCTTGGTTGAAAGTATTGATACTGTGATAATAATTACTTTGATAATGGTTGTGATCTGGGTTCTAAACTTTAAAGAGATGACTTTTTTGATGTGATGATACATCATTGTTTTGTGTAAGGCTGATTATGATGGCTTAACAAGGCATTATGCTTAGAGAATTGCATGAAGCAAGCTCCCCGATCCAGATATGTCCATAATGGACAGTCATTTGATGAAGTCAGGATGATGAATTTCAAGGTATCACTTTGATTTTGATTATGGTATTGGTTTTATATCCTGATGGTCTACTCTTGATAGGTGATGAGCCTCTGATGATCTAAATCAGAGGGAGATAGCTTCTGAAGCTTGAAATGATGTATCATGACATGATGAATCGATTTCTGGAATTTGGAAAAGAAATTCTATATTGCAAAGCTATTGAAAATGCTTTTGAGTAATGAAAATGCAAATCCTTGGATACTTCAATTTGAAGTTCAAAGATGTTGTTGAACTTGACATGGAATCCATCAATTGATTGAAGCATTGATGTTCTACTTTTGAACATCCATCTATATATGTATGATGTGCATAGATCTTGAATAAATTCATGATTGTGTTGCTTCATTCACATAGAGTTGTCACCGAGCATCCTTTGAAATATTCGCATTAGATATTCTATATTTGAGGCTGACATAGTTCTCCTATGAGATGTAACGACATGGATGTATTTTATTGATAGAGATTATTGTTAAGCACATTTGGATGCTGCTTTAATATGAGATCTACCATGATATCTTGGACAAGAGGTCCATAGTATGATTGAGGATGAGTACGATGTTGTTAGCATGGTCAGCTGTGAGGTAGGATGAAATCGCTCCTTAGAAAGTTGTCTGAGCATGATCTGGATATGACATGGATACTTTTTGATGACATAGAGTTAGATCCGATTGGTAGAAATTCCCATATTTATAGTTGGGATTGAGATACTCTCATATATTGAGACAGTGCAGCTGTTCACAACAAGCTGTGGTTGGCACCTCTTTGAAAGGGACGATGATTATGGTATCCTTTTGTGATTTATATGATTATTTATGTTCCCACATGATATTTTATTTGATGTCCTATATGAACATGAAACAATTGCTATTGAGACAATATGATATCAGATTTGAGTGTGATGAGAGAAGCGTTGATCGAGGACACTGAGCCAACTCTTCCTCCCTGTCTAAGCTCCCAGGGTGAGGAATTGAGGTAGAAGGGCTCATGGGGTTGAGGGAACTCTGGACAATAGGGTATGAACCCTATCTGTTACCCATAGGGTTGAAGATGTTACTCCTCTATCTTCATAGGGTCAGAGAATGTTGCTCCCCTGTTTGGTCATTGCAGAGTATACCCCAGTTGGCATCATACCCACAAGCTGGGCTTGTCGGGAATACTGCTCCTTGTTTGACCAATGAGTTGAGGGTGTACTTTGGGTGTACAACCGAAGTAGATTCTGATGCAGGTGTTCTACCACATGCCTATTCAGGGTCATCGATGGGAAGACCAATAGGCAATAAGATGGGTTGAGATAACCCTATGTGATTCCAGGTTGAGAGTGAGCTCCCTGATGTGATCTTAGGGTCGATATGTGCTCCCCTGTGTATTTGGATATCCTATTGCTCGATATGGGGTTGTAGATGTATAGCTCCCCCATGAGATTCTGGGTTGAGATATGTTCCTCGATGTGGTTCTAGGTTGAGGTGTGCTCCTTGATGACATGTTATTCAATGACGATTGATGATGATATTCCGAGTAGTAGCCCGCCGGCAGAGATTCCAGGTAGCATCCTGATGGATAGAGGGTGGCAGCTTAAGCTCCCCTCTAGTAACAAATTCTTCTTCTAGATTCGAGAATGTTCAGCATACGAGTAGGAACAATCAAGAGATAAGCGGGAATGAGCAAGGGATAGATCGAGATGTACATTGATGATTTGTGATGATGAGACACTTGAGATGGACATCACATGATGACTACATGACATAGATGATCCGTGATGATATGTGATGACACTTGAAGATTCTAGAATGGAATATTTATTGATGGACAAATATTGGCAAGTGGAATTCTCCCTAGTTGAGAGGGAGTGTTAATTTTTGCAACTACAGTCAAATTCCACCTTGGACAACTTAGATGACTAAGATAATGATTTCATTAGATTCCCGTTTTCGAGAGGACCAAAATCGACCTAAAGATCACTTTACTTGGACAAGTGGAAGTTGAGTTTTGAATTATTTTATTCATACCTGTATTATGGAATGGGTCGGCCCTAACCACATGTGTAAATGCTTAGGTCATAATCAACCCGCAGGAAAGCCTATAAATAGAAGAGACCTCAAGCTCATTTGGACACATTGATCAAACCATCTTATCTTCTCTTATTGTCTTTGTTCGCACAGGTCTGTCGGAGGAAAGTTCAACCAAGTGTTTGAAATCTCAGAGGCGAAGCTCGCACTGATCTAAGGTTTCTTGGATCTCGGACGCTGGCATAGAACTGTGTATTTTATCCCCTAGACACTGCAACACAGTGGTCCTGACAGCGTCCAGGGAGCCTTGGGTGCTGAAACGGTGAGTTATGGGAGCGTCTAGGGTTTTAGAGGTAGATCGGGTTGTATTAGTCCCCAGACATTAGCACTACAACCTTATGAGAGTGTCCAGGGCTTGAGGCAGATATGGGTTTGTTTGATCTCGAACGCCCTCATCTAGTTCACCTAGGAGTGTCCATATCTATTTCGAACACAATCATCCAGTTATGTAGAGAGTGTCCAAATTTGCTATAGACACTCGCACAACTCCTCCTCCCTGCGTCCAAGACTCATGGATGAGATTTCTGTATTCCAAAGATTCCACTCAGTGACAACAATGTTCAACAATATCCAGTAGTTGATGATAGTCAGCGACAACACATTATAACCATCAGAATAAGGGTTTTGATTATAAGCATGATTAGATCTATTTCATGGATATCAAAGTTGTTTTGTTGCATAGATAAAGTTATGGATCATTGTACTCTATTTGGCTGAATCATTTGATGACAATCTAAAAAGAAAAAGATTTGCAAGGGTTTTCCCCATAGTGGGTTTTGCCCTGGTCTCAGACCAATCCTGGTGTCTCTATGTGTGTGCATGCTTTTCTTCTATTGTTCCTTTGTGTTCTGCTTCATTGGTGATGATGATGATGCGTTGTTTCTATATAATTGCATATGTTGATGAATAATGGTGTAGATCTGAATAATGTAATGATGATATGGGGTGAACTTAATGTATTAATGAAGAAATGTAATTATTAAAGCAAAGAATAATGTAGCCCTATGAAAAGTTAATAGCTGGAACTCTCCTTATTTTGGCTTGCTGCCGTTGCTCTCCTTCCTCGGATTGTTTCGACTGTTCCTCCTTTTTTTGAAGTTTCTTGCAAAATGACCTGTTTATGGCATATATTGCATTTGAATGGAATGAGACCAATTATCCAAGTTCAACAGGAAGCCCCTTATTTAGACCCTCTCATGCTTCGACTTGAACAATATATTTTCCCATTGCATTCCCATTCATATTACTCTCCAAGCTAATATGATTCCAACACTACAAAAAGAAAAATAAGAGTTTTACCCATATCAACACTTACCCATCACTTTCCATGTTAAAATTTGGGCTCTAACGATCTAGATATAACATCTAACCCTCGGGTGCCCATAAAATATGGGCTGCTCCTAAAGATGTTCGACCTTATTCTCGAAGAAAAAGGTAAAAAACCCCTTTCCACATATGGATGACAAAATTGAGCCCTTGATTAATGGCTTCCAATTTTTCCAAACCTAGGTCCTCATTAATTGCGGGGAGGGTCAGATTCCCGTGCACTGGCCAACCAAGCCGCGCTTAGCTAGCTGAAGAGCCCGCAATTTAGTTTGAGGAGTGGAAACTTCGACCTTGGGTATTTCTTCTAGCTTCTTCAGGATTCTGGTGGGCTTCACTTTCTGGTGCTTCGAGCCATTTGCTACTAGATGATTAAAGGCTTCAATGTCTGCTGACTGCGGGGGGCGGCAGAGCAGAGCCCCCCGAATTGGTAGCCACCGCGCTGTAAAGCCCACGAACTTAAACCCTCAAAGCACAAGAGGTCTTAAAAAATGGTTTTTCATATAATATTATTTTATTTATGATGAAATCTTTATAAACATTACCATTTAAATTAAACAGATCTATTAATGTTGGACCAAAACACCAATTACTTCCAGAAGTTCCAGAATTGAAATAAGTTGAAAAAGCTTCGTTTTCTTAACAACCACCCTTTAGTGCCATTCATATGAAGTTCACCTGGTTGCAAACAACCACCCTTAAGTGCCATTCATATGAAGTTCACCTGGTTGCGAATATTCGAGACAGTTGAAAATACACCGTTGTTTCCTTCCGCGTCCGTGACGATAAATTAAAACTAGCCACTATTGCATTTAGAAATTTCGTAGTTCGGACAAAGGAATTTCAGAGTGGAGCTTCAGTGAACAGAAATCTAAAGAACAATCATCCCGTGGTTTGATCAGAGCCTCCTTTGTGTTCCTTCAATGTCTAGCTGGGTGGCTCGTAAGGTAAGCTGCTTATTTAAGATATTTTGTTTCTTGTGATACAGCAACCGTGATTTTAAGAAGTCTTGTATTTGGATACAATGTGACTCCCTGTGAATTGAACCTGCGACTGTTTTTTTTTAAGTATCTAGGAGCTTTAATGCACTACGAAATTGGGACATTGGCCGTTTGTGCAGGTCAAGCGAGATTTCAAAGTTCGGAAGAAGTCAAATACTGTGAGCAGCAACCTGCAGGAAATTTATTTGCGGGACGATATTCCTTGCGGCAGTGCTGTGTGCCGTAAATGTGTGCAGAGCTCGCCGCGCCTTCCTGCGGATGTTTCTCATTACCTGGTGATTTTGCTTATTTCACTAAAGTTCAAGTTTTCGACAGGAATCCAGTGTTGAAATGGTTTCTGTAGGGTCAGTTTTGGGCAGAGGCTTTGATTTCCCTTAATATCATCAGTGACTGTCCGATTTAAGCTTTTCTTCTAGCCAACATAAGCCGTGGTAAAGAAATAGTAAATTTAAGTAAATTGCATTTTTCGGATTCTTCTCACATGTTACCTCTGTCAGATAATCTGCGGTTCTCTTTGATGTGGCAGTGTATTTTGTAAAGTCAACCAATTTCAACAAAATATATTTGAAATATATCTTGAATTTATTTTGAGAACTCAGAGCGGAGAACCTTTTAACTGTGGATATGGATCGTTAATCAAAACACCAATCTGTGGTCTAGGCATGGCACCCATTGTCGTAAAATACAGAATGCAGAGATCTGCAACAGAAAATGGACATGTAATAAACCAGGGTCAAAACATAATCAGCAGGCAAAACATAACCAGCACAAGGAAACACGAATATCAATTAGAGAACATTGACATGGGTGGAGTCACCGAGACAAATAACTCATTACAGCAGAAACAATTTTCACTGCAAGTACAAAGAAAAATTCTGCTCGGGAAGGGCATCCCTTCTCGCGCAGATTCAAACTTACCTGGAATGTCGGATGGGCTTTTTTGGGTTTTTAAAATCATAATTGAAAATATTGTATTAAGAAGAGAACTCCAGATTGCGGGCAATCAATGTCCAGCTGTTCAAAATGCTCGATTCCATAACACAGTTTTAACAAAAATACTATGCTATAAGTCCTAGAGGTATCGACTCAATAATAAAGTCCTACTAACAGACAAAATTGGACATCCATACAGGCCTAAACCTGATTTGGATAATGTTCTTCATCCTGAAATACCACAAGCTCCAGAATTGGGGCAACTACATTCAAATCAGGGATGAGAAAGCTAGAAATACTAACAGAAGAACTGTAGAAATGGAGAATAGGGTACTCTGAGCATTGGCTTGCTGCAATTCGTCAATTTGACTTCTGAGACTGCTAATCTCGTTTTCAGCAATCTGAATTTGCATTCTTTGTTCAATGAGGATATCTCTGGTTGAGCTAATTTCAGACATCAGTTGATTATATCATATCCATAACTGCAACATAACTTCCCGAAGGTCCTTAATATCTCGTTCCAAAAGGGAAGAACTTTTCTTTCTAATCATACTGTCTGCGAAAATCAGCCACCCTGAAACTAAAGGAAGATGCCCTCAGAGATGCACCACAAGCCTAGCGGCCAGAGCTCGCAACCAACACTGGGAGGAAATGAGAACCACCAAATTTGTACAAGACCCAAAGCTACGCAGGCATACAGTAGTGACCCAAACAATACCAATAGACCACCTCTGCAGCAGAATCCAGCTGCCAATATCATCGAAAGGAGACCATAAAGGAACCCAAATAATATCCACAAACTAGCATGAAAAACATCAAACCCATAGACCATTTGTTGTAAACAAAAAAATAATTTCCAGCGATCGAGAGCATCTATGTCAATCCATGTAGGTTTTGGTAGCTGAACAATCTCAATCCATCCCTTAATTACTGCTCCCATGCAGGCAGACCCATTGATAGTAGTGTGTGACTGCTCCATTGTGTCGAATCTGTCTTATCCTCCCATAAATTCCTTCGCTCGGCAGTGTACTAGACCAGAGCTTCCATTGCTAAGTGACAGATCCCTCTGACATGTTTCATTATAGAGTTTGTGTGACCCAGCAAGTCAATTGGACACGGGAGTGCATATTTGACCTCCACCCCCCTGCCAACACAGATGTCCGTTGCAACTTGTCCACATATCATGGAATCAAGTGATAAGTCTTCCGCTCAATTATAAGAAGAATTCCAATTTGATATGAAGTTGCCCGTTTCGCTAATAAGTCCATTTTTGAATTTTTATGCCAAAGGACATGCATTACTTTGCTGTCCACCATAGAGTTCAGTTGAGTTCTGATTTTTTAAAAACTGATATTAAGCTTGAGGTTTGACGAAAAAGAGCCACAACGGAGATGACAAATTATAACGTTGGAATCTCCTACTATGATCAACTTATGGATATGAAGTGAAATTGTCTGGAGTGTTGAAAATGGTAGCGAGAGAAGGTCTTCTCTGGCTTGTGCCTCAGCCAGAGAGAGACCATGAACAGTCTTCCTTTGACCATGGACGGGTTCGTGGAGATGGATGAGTTTGTGGAGATTGTAAACTCATGCATGGAGTTGAAGGAACAGTTAAGCGGACTTTCAACAGTCAGTTCAAGTTTGGAAGATGACGAGTTGGAAAGCTTCAATCTTGATTGCGGCAAGGATGAGTTAGTCTAGCAGTTGACTTAGTTAACTAGTCAATTTCAACTCGTGTTCTAAATTTGTACTCGCCAGATTTAGCATGGATTGAATTGATAAAAGGAGGACGAAGGCACCATTGTAATCATTATTGTTGCATGAGTTTGTGTGCGAGAGCTTCTTGTTGAGAGTGCGTACCTTGGAGGAGCCAATATGCAGAGCATAAAGAGACTTTCTTGCTGCCAGATTGCGCTAGGATTTAGGAGGCCCGTCCTAAATAATAGGGGCCAGACTGCACTAGGAAATAGGAGGAGATCAGCACAAGGAAAGAGGGGCAGGCAGGCCGCAAGGAAGTAGGAGCTGGGTCAAGAGTTTGCAAGGTGTTTTCAAGCTAGTTTAGCAGTGAGAACGAGAGGGTTTTCATAGTGAAACAGAGAGCCTTGTAAGAGATCTAATTGCTCTAACTCTATCAATAAATTCTACAGCAAAGAAGTGGGTTTTCCTAGTTGGGTTTCCCAAGAAAACTTGTGTCTTTTGTGTGACTGTGTTTTTATCTCTGCATTTATATTCCTCTGCTTTTCAGGTAAAGAACTTTGTATCTTAGCGAAAGTATATTTGGTTTCAGTATTGGCTGCCTTGTTTTCAGTTATTCACTAAGTTGTTGCAAAGTTCTATACACCCTAAAGCAAGGCAGAAACCTTTGCCAGATTATCGGTGGTCTTTCCCAGGCTCCATAAAAAGGATAATTCTAGTTGCCCTCTGGAATGCACTAGCATCCCCCCATCCCCGGCATCTGCCACCCTGGCACATTGGGCTTATTTTTCAAGGGCACACTTTAATTTTTATTGTAATAATCAAACAATACACTATATATGTGCACACAATTATGCATAAAATTATCATATATGCTGCATACGTAAATATCCCCTCCTCCATATTGCAAATATAAATAGAGACCTTGTAAAGGTTGTTTACTATCATATACATGCTGATTATGCAACATGTTCCATGGAGAAGGTAGGGAGACGAAGCAGCATGCACATTGATCTTCTAACCTATTATCTATTTTGCTAATATGAGAATTAGTATGTTTGTTAACATAATATGAGATTATTATATGGTAGCTACCATGAAAGTTTTCTTGAGTGCTGGAGAACTTATCCAATTCTGTCATTGGTCATTTTCCTATTATTGCTGGAAAAGCGATCGCAAATAACAGAACAAACGTTCAGATAAAGAGTAGAAGAGCCACTGCATGTAAAAGCCTTTTCATTTTCAGGAAATCACCAGATTTATAATAAGAACAAAAACCATCTTCCAAGTCTGACCATTGCTGAAAAAAGAAAAATGCAGCAAGCTGGAAAATGATTTACTTTGTGAATGTATCATCATCTGAACACTTGACTAATACACTGCATTTACCTTTCACTTGTAAACTCTTTATGACTCTGTCAGTTACAATTCAAGAAACTTTCGAAGTATCCTACAAGAAACTTTCTGTATCACACACTAACATTAATAAAGCTATTTGTTACAAATATTTCTGAAAATGAAACTGCATCTTACAAAACTGCAGATTTAATTGTATTGCTATTTCAATACCCATCTCATTATAACTTCATTGCTGTATACGGAGATGTAACAATGAATAGGGCACTGAGTGGAGATTGGATTCAGAATTTTTTACCTGTGGATTCAGATCCTTAAACTAAAACACCAAACTAGAGTGTTGGGAGAGGTACCCATGTCATTAGAACCTTATTCCTGTATATGGAGAATATCTCGTTGAATCTGTTGAAATTTATCTTCTATATAAACTTCAGCAGAGTGCAGGCCAAAGCTTCTCCAAGACTTAGGTTAATCTGTAAAGAAGATTTTCATTATTTTCAACGGTTCTTTGAAAGGTATATGATCGAATTTATTATCAACAAAGTGCAGTGCAAAGCTTCTCCAAGACTAGGGTTAATTTATAAAGAAGATTCTGTGTAATTATTTGCAGCTCAAACTGCACCTCATGACATGTTTCTTGATTTGGAAGTGGAGCCGATTGTAGCTCAACTCAGTTTTTTAGAATTTTCCTAAAGAATCTGAGAATGCATTCCAGGAAAGTTTGAATTCTCCTTTAATCTATGTATGCATACACCGATGTTGAAATCTAGGTGTGGGGTATGTGTAGGGACACTGGACAGTGAGTCACTTACATATCTACATATTGTTAATTTATTAATTCTAGATTTGATTTTAATTCTTAGCAATCTTTTTATACTTTGAAAATATTTCTGCAATTACTGAATGTAAAACACACTGGGCTTTTTAACAGAAAATTAAATAGCGGAAGAACACATACGAAATCTTTCACTTAGCAAATGACCCTTCAATTACTCTCCACTTTTATTATCTGAATAACAAGGGCTCCTTTACTGGGAAAATGGCTCACAAAGAAAATGCATTACAAAAGCAACTTCCTCAATAAATTGAGCAAGTATGCTAAGGAGATTTTGGATGACTCCCACATGCTTGACACAGTCAATACAGAAGTACCTGCCTGCTGCTATAGTCATCACCACTCCCTCTTAGCGAGGAAGGTATTTTGCACCACTCCTAGCTTATCTTTATAGAAGATAAACTTCCCTTTTGCCAAGGGCTTGGTGTGAATATTTGCAACCTGCTCATCTATGGAGATATACTGAAGCTTCACTACTCCCCTATGGACTCTGTCCAATAAGGTGATATTTGATCTCAATATGGTTGGAGCTATCATGGAACATTGGATTCTCTGAATCACTGCTGATCCCAAGCTAAAGCAACACCTTGAAGTGCTTTTCTTGTCCACTGCACTCCCAGCCCAATCTGAGTCTGTATACCCCTACAGCTTCACTCCATCATCCCTGAAATATCTCAGCCCATACTCCACTGTAGCATGCAAGTACCTGAACACATGCTTCGTTGAAATCCAATGCACTCACCTCGGTTCCACCATGAATTGGCTTAGGGTGTTCACAACAAAGCATACATCTAACCTAGTGTTGACCAAATACCTCAAAGAACTAACCATGTGCCTATACAAAGAGGGATGCACCAACTCCGAATTCAAAGCGCTCAACTTTTTCAAATTGGTTATTATAGGTGTAGTCATAGGCCTACAGTCCACCATTTCAAACCTCCTTGGAATACTAATTGTATATTTCCCTTGCCCAAGGAAAATCTCGATTGACTGCTGCCACACCTCGAATCTCGCTTGATATGCCTTGACTTGGAAGACATGCTTGTGTGTGACGTGCCTGTTGGATCTCCTTGGTGTGAGCTAGGGTTTTCTTGGATTTCCTTAGCTAGGGTTTTGGAGAGCTTGAGGATTGTACAAGCCTTGTGATAAGGCTATGTTATGTACACGAACTTCATCTCGATGCATATTAAAGAAGTTCGCTGCCCAATACTTGGTCTTATTGCAGATTTGATTTTCAGCCATCTATATTTTTCATGGTTTGTAATTTCTAGCACTATATGCCTTGCTGATTTGACATAGGTTAAGGGTGAATGTGTTAAGTGATTTAACTTTATAATTGAAGAATATAAAGGAAGATTTACCATTGTATTTAAAGCTGCCATAAGTACTTTTGGATTCGTTATATGCATGATAAGATTGCCCAAGAGGGCCAAAACAAACTGAAAAACATTGGTATCCTATATCTTGAATTGCCTAGTGAATTGGGGTTATTAAGGATTGAAATATTGTCCGCTATTGCTGTTATCTTGTTCATATTTCATAACAGCCTTAAGGCTGAAAATTCACAGGGTTAAGATATGGAAAATCTAAGTTTGATATGAAAAATGACATGGACCCCGAAGCCACAAGGTCCCTTTCTCCTGGCAAAGGGGACTAAAAATTTGATGAAACCAACAGACTTAACCTTATATTTCAACCTTCAAACGGATCTGGTGAGTAATTGAACAAGTTGATCTCCATTGCCTCCCCACCTCTTCAAATTGAATTGAATTGAATTTTATGTGAAGGTAACGTATCATTGTTATGGTTGAATTTAGTGTACATGCTGAAAAGAGGTTTAAAAATTGGGTCCCTAGCTCTTTGATTATCAGGCCTTGTTTGTACTTGTTCTGCAGATGATTACATATTCCTTTCTTTTTGTCATGAGCCCATTTTCACAATACGTGAACCTTACATGCACAAGGCTTAGCCCTCTAACCCTATTTCCACTAGATCTTAAACACTCTGACATGTACTAACATGCCTGACTTTTGGTAGATCTGTTCTTCTTTTCATCTTTTGAAGTTATTGTCTTTGGCTTTCAACATTTAGTAAGGAATATAACCTGCAAACTTGAGAGCTATTTATGAATACTGTAAACTAGATTCTTGTGGTAATAGAAGACACTTCAATTTGATATTTTCAAAGATTTTACTTCCATTTGGGCTTTAATTATTTTGTTAGATCTCTGCATGTTATGATGAACATGGAAGAAGAATATGCATGACGAGGATTTACCAAAATGTCATTCAATAATATAAATACTGGGTGCAATGGTGTATAGAATTTTACAATTTAAAAAATCCCACTATTCTGTGCATTTCATTGAGCAACAGATTTTCATTTTAATTTTGTCGACTTTTGTTCAGATCCCAGATGCAAATGCATTGCTCAAGTTCTGGGAAGTTTTAGACCTTCCTCAGGTCACTGCAGTAATATATCTGGCTTCTGTCATAAGAGAGGTATGCACTAAGACTTACACTTGAAAAACTTTTAAGGTTGGAAAATTCAGATGAAAGCACTTATATCACTAACAAATCTGATAATTTATCCCTATTTCTGAATGCTGGGAACAATGCAAGGCATTTACAAGAATATTTGAAATGATTATGATTAAAATGTCAATAACCGTCATCACCTCCTGATTTTATGTGAGTTAATGCTTTTTCTTCCTTACCATTTAAACAGGGAAAAACTGTGCATGACAATGTGGGTAAACCTGCAGGGTATGGGTTGTCTCTCTATTGCATTAATTGATAAGCAAGGATCACTTATTTGAATAAAAATTAAGTATACAATCCAAAGTAATTTAAGATCTCATACTACATTCATTCTTATTGATAGCAAGTTGTTTAAGAAGATACATTTTTTGTAGGAATTTAGAAAGCACACATTCACATAGACTGATCTGTAATGGATCTGTTAACGCAAAATGTTCCTATGAGGGCCTTGTTGGTGGTGGGTGACCCCATAGGAGAAACTCTCCTAGATTTGTCTTTAGCCAGCAGCCCCTCGACAATGTGAGCTCTACCCCCTATTATTATGACCATCAACCTCGTTTCTAGGGTCCCTATGAGTGCCCCCATATCATTAAGGAACCCATGAATGCCCCAACCCTTGGTGGGCGATGAACTGCCCCATCTTAAGGGGTTAATCACTGCTATATCTTACACATCATGCTCTCATCCTCTAGAGCCCTAAGCAGTAAAATAAAGAAAATTCAATAAAAAACAAAAAACATATGAAGTGTGAAACAACAAAGGCCAAGGTAACTCATGCATCCACGTATGCTCCCTCCTTACATTCATATACCTAGGATATGGGCTCTCCTCATCATAAGTACCCTTGTACCATGGCATGTGGCTTGGAGCCCTCCCTTTGTCCCCATTCTGTTCCATCATTATTTCACATGACACTTGCGATGTGAAACCACCTAATAAGGTCCTTCATTAACCACTCCTACCTTGGAAGGTAACACTATTACATGTTCAAAGCGAAAGGGAAACCCACTATGAAGTCTCATTTCTGCCCTTGATTAACAAGCTTATTCACTCAATTTCACTAATGAATCATTGTATTTGAAGGTGAGGAGACGTGTTGGATCTTATATAGGATTGCATGTGGGTTTTCATCTTAGACTTGGCCTCCCTATATGGGATCCAAGCCCTCTAGAGGATCACAATGACATTTGTAGGGTGAGCGTTGAGAGCCATGGGCCTCCATCCATGCGAAGCATTGATTGCCACCCCATGGGCTTCTTTAGCACCATCATTTGCTTGTTCGTGCCCCAATTATTCGAGATGATGATACACTTGGACAAGGATGCCCAAGTTGGCTACACATTGCACCTAACACTTGGTAGCTAATCCAATGCCCAAAGGAGGTTGTGTCTTTCCTAGGGAGACATGGGAGGGCATGTGTCATCTTCGAGCCCTCATTGATGGAGCATCAACTTGATTTTGAGCCATTTGGAGACACAATAGACCCATTTTGGAGCCCCAAACCTACAATAGGGTCCCGGAGATGGTTTGCAGCATAAGGAGGGTATCACCCTCTTCATCATAAATTTTGAGGCCCTCTCCCACATTTCTAGCACAAGAGGCCTCAATGCTACCTCTTTAGGCCTCCACGCATGCATGACGTTAGCCTTGCGTGGGCTTAGGAGAGAGATTAATTTAATTTTTAAAGTTATCATGTTTGTCTTGTAACCATGGGTGGGTTATTTAGCACATTAGATTTGTTAGAGGGGCTTTGTTATTTGTAATATGACATTATAGATCTTGTATAAATAGATGAGACCTAGTCTCATCTCAAATCATCACACTTGGGATTTTTGCATACCTCAGTAGAGGATTCAGACCTGCAATTTGGAGGGGATTTTGGATGCTTATGGATGAATTTTGATGTTTCGATCATTTTCGCTATCTTTTTGGAGCCTCTAATGTCTTGTTGATGGATGGATATACTTCACATTGTCTTGTAAGTGCTCTTTATGATGTATTTCGGCTTTTCGCTAATGTCTAATGCATGGAATATTGTTTCATGATGAAATTTGTGTCCTAGTTATTGAATATTGTTCTAGAATTGTAATCTTGAGAAATTTTGCATGTGTTATTCGTTGATAATGTGAAAAGAATGTTCCTATTGGATAATGATCATATTTAATCCATGAAACTCGATTAACTAAGGTCAAAGAGGGTAAATGCTTGAAGGGGTTGTTAGGGCTTTCTCTTTAGGCCTCCTTGAAGGCCAATTTGATCAAATCAAGTTCCCATGACTCCAAGCTCCCAATGGTCTAGGCACTAGTCTTGTCCCTTGGTGGTCACGCTTAAATTTTATTTTTAAATTCTCTTTCTTTTCTTTGTCCCTTTAAGAATATAGAGGCTCATCTAGGGCTTGGTGTGAATCTATTAGAGGAGGAACTTTTGAGTTTGGCTTGGATAGAAATCTTCCTTTGCGTTTCCTCTAAAGGTTGGAATTCGTATTTTCAAGAGGACCAAAATTGACCTAAAGATCATCAAATTTGGACAAGCAGAAATGTGTTTTTGAATTTATGCCCTCACATGTGCAAATTGTCAAGGTCGGCCACAGCATCATGTAGGCTCATGAAGCCCAAGAGACATATCACTTCACCCTCAAAGATTTGTATAAATATAAGTGACCTCCAACCTCATTTGGCACCTCACTTACACATCTTCTCTCTCCTTCTCTCATTGATTCATACAACTATTGGGCATATCTTTTCTCTCACACGTGTGGCAAGGAGGATGAATTTCAGGACAGAAGTATAGGGCCAAAAATTTTAGAATTCTCTTGCAATTTGACTAGCGTTGACCTGTGTTGACTTTGCTTCCTGGGCAGAATTTGAGTTCAATCTTTTGGGCAGTTTTTTGTTTGGGCAAGCCGTACTCTCTGGCATAGAAATCGAGGAAGTCTGGGCACTTTGACCGTAGACCAATTGCAGACTTTGACTATAGGCCTCTTCCATGTGTTGACCAGGTTTGACTGCTCAAAAGTGGACTGTTTTGATTGCTGTTTGACTAGCTAAGGAGGTTGAGTTTGACTGCCTTTGACCGAGCTTCAAAGGGGTTTCTTTTAGCTGCTACGTTGACCATCTTTGGCTTTCTGGTTAGGGTTGAATTTGACTGCAGTTGACTACATATTTAAGTCTTGACTTTGATTTGGCAAGTCAATTTTGACTTTTTGTACTCTCTCTCTCAGCTGAACATTTGATATAATAATAAGAAGAATTGATTGAAGGGTTTTCCCCATCTTCGAGTTTTTCTCTGGCATTTGCCAAATCTGGTGTTCCCTTGTCTTGGCTTGTCTTTTGCATTTTGTTATTCATGTTCTATTTACAGTTACTATTAATGTGATTTGTGGTTAATGTGATTGCTTTTGGAAAACTAAATTGGAAATTGTCATTGGGCTACTAAATGAATATTGAAGTAATTGTGCTAAGCATAGAACATACCATTGTTAACTAAAATTAACAACCCTAGAAGCTAATCCTTCAACTTAGGGATTCTTTGAAGGTAATCTCTTTAATACTAGGTGAAGTAGATCATTCATTGTTTTTTCTCTCTCCTACCTTGGCCTTGGATGCATATATATATCATGTCAAATTTCAGCCCTAGGTCTCATGTAGTTTCTTTTTCAAGGGGTTTTTGATGGAGCCACTTTGCCTCACTTTAAGCCTATCATAGTGACATTTATCACAAGTGAGTAACACTGGTACTCCTCCCGTCGGTGAAAATCCAAAAAGAGTAGGGGACTTAAGCTGTGGTGACCTTGGGCCTCTGTCCCAAGTGTTGTTGTGCCCTCTAGCTTTTGCCTCTTTACAAGGCCTGCTAGTTTGTGTAGCAACAAGCCCAATGATCTGAAACTATACAAGGGTGTTCCTAACATGTTTTCATGGTGCACAACTAGTTTTAGGGTAAATTTTGGCCTCCTTAGAACCTATTTGGCTGATCTGAAAAATAATTGACTCCATACTCCTAAGGGATAAGGGAATAGTCCAATTGGTTGGTGATCATTTACCTTTCTTATTCATTAGTCACTCTCCTTTACAATTCGACCCCTTTAAGGCTAAGGTAGTAAACTAGGGCGGTTTGTTGAAGGTTCCATGAGCCTGGACCTTGCAAGTTTTCCTTGTCATCAGGTCTCTATTATCAGTCTGAAGACTCTGCTCATTATGTCATCACTGTAAGGAGGTATAGGTGCAGTCAACATCATGATACTGCTGAGACAGGAGGCAACTAGAAGTGTGACCCCTTCACAACGGTACTCCAAGAATTTGTTTTATATTAGGGCAAACATAGCTAGTTTTAGGGCCCAAATTAGTTTCTTCCCCTCTAAATGGTGTACTTTGGAAAGGAGTGCATCCAGTTCTTCAAGTTTAAAAAGAGCTTTTATCACGACCCTCATGTGTTTCAAATCAGCCCCAAGTTTAAAGATTTTGTGTCCCAAATCATGTTCTTTCTGTGTTTGCTCTTGCTGTAGAAAAGTAAGTATCCCTTTGGAAAATGATAGGTTGATTGTTGTTGCTAGTTTATTAAGGGAGTTTATGAAGGTTTCATCCATGCTTTAGTCTAATGATGGTAACAATACCTTCCTTGTGACATTTTACTCATACACAAATTATGAGCATTGATGACATACTTGACTCAATAAATATACCCTCTCACTCAGTCATTTGCAACTTCTTCTAAGATTCAGGCCATACACCTAGCTGCCAACATATAGACACCAAACAACTAAGCCACTCTTGACACATTACAGCAGTATAAAATACATAGCAGCTCTTAAGATTTCTGTGATATAAGGGACTAGGCATGCTAGCATTCAGACATGACAAAAATTACAAGGCTGGTTCATGAGGAATATTTTAATGCACTGCTATCATAAGCAATTCTACTCCCTTTCACCCCAAGAAATAATGCTCAGATTTGGACAAGAATCTTAATAATGTGACCAAGCTATGGCACAACCTATGTATTGGAAAACAATAATTTGGGCAATAATTTCCCAAAATATAAACACTGCCGGAGCATATGAAGTAATGGAACCTGAGTTGAATATGCTGCTTGTTGTCTGTTGTCTGCAGTGATGAGGATAAAGGCTATCCCAAGTCACTAAATCAGCATACAGCAGTGACACTCCTCCAAGAATACAGTCCTTCTAATACCATAGAAGAGCTGTAGCCTGATATGTCTCTTTTCCTCCAGCACAAGCTAAATTTGTTTGTCACTCGACCTCTAGCAAATAACTGCTACTCTAATTTGATCCCACTGATCAGATAGGAAATTTAGGTCTGCTGATTAATTGAACACCAAAAGACTGTACTTAGCCTTCTGAATAATGATTTGAACCTCTGGAAGTTTGCAATGGAATTTTACCCTCAGAAAAGATGCAATCTGTTCCCAACTCTTCTAGCAATTCGAGGGTGTGACTTGGCTGCACTGTGTTGGGCTTGATTCCAGCAAATATCCAAGCTTTTCAGCCAATACTCCGATCTGGGACTTGATTTGAAGATGCTTTGAAACCAACTTGTCTCCTCTGGATGAGCTGCTACAGGAAATTCCCATAACAGTTTGCAGATGCTGTGTTGTAGGTGTCTCTAATATATTTGCTCTAATAATCACAGAAGTCTGAACTAGAATATACCAGCAAGTAATATGAGAACAATAACTGTAGATGAGTATTATAACATTAAAAAGGACCACCAACATTGCCCTGAAACTTTACAAGGATAATGTATGTGATATAATCCGCTTCAGAACAGAGGAATATGCATGGAATGCCTTCAGTATACCCGCAGTTGCATGGCCTTCTCCAACAGGAATATGTCACCAACATATCATCTGTAGCTATCAAAATTCCACGTACAGGTGCAACAATACTTTGCTCAACAATAGTGATCTCAGAAAGTCCCTATGCCACCATTTTTCTCACTTGCACAGTCCTCAAAAGCTCCTTTATCTGCATTTGACTCACACCAACAACACACAGGAGTATGCCCTCCACAACAACAAATTCAGCCACCTAAGAAGTTTGTGTGTGGAACTAGAGGATCCGTCCTCCTTTCTTCAATCAATTCGGTTCCTTTTTTTGGACAGCGGTTGAGCAATTTCAGCGTTTATACACTCTGGAAGTCACACAAACCACTTGGCATAAAAGAGTTTGGCGACCCCTTTAATTCCCTTGCAATAAATATACCCGTTCTCTGAGGAATCGGAACCCAGTGTAATTCAGCTTCCTTGCTGGGAAGAGATCGAACCTTCAGCCTCCAGAAATTTAATTCGTTCCTCCTTGAAAATGCACACGGTCTGCTACAAGGGGATGGATTCCAGCCTTAACCAATTAATTTCAAATTGATTCGATCTCCCTGCTCGGCTTAACAAACTTTAGCGCTCAAGCTCGGGCAATTTTGATCTTTGTCACAGCAAGGGATTCTGGCAATCACTGAATCGTATCTATCCCGTAAATCATTGCCTCAGTCCTTGCGTTGATGGGGATTTTGGCCAAGCCTTTCTCTGCTCCTTTTGGCAAATGATTTTGGAAATAAAATTCTAAACCCTGAATTATGAATGGCTTTGATAATTAAAATGCTTCACAGCCTTCAAAAGAGTATCTCACGGCTCCACTTAATAATGATTTGGCTTTCAGCTTTAGCCAAATAAAAAGTCAGCCCCTCCCTTGAATAAAATTTTATGTAATTTGGCTCCTTCAGAATTAATAATGGCCCCTTTTTAGACTTTATAATATAAATAATATTTGGCCCAATTGAATGATTTGGCCCTTCTAAAAACAATATTTGACAACACACATGAAATAAAATGATAAATCAATCACACCCTAAAATGATTCGGCCAATATAGATTGTCAAATGATTAATAAGCTGACACGCTAAAGGAAATTTGTCTAGCAATTTGCAACAAAGATTTGTAGAATAGTTAACATTTAAGACAAATTTATCCGGCAAATAGAATTTGGTACCTTCAAAATAACCCTCGAGCTTGGCTTAAAAAATAACCCACAAATTGATCTGCAATAAAATCCTTAGGCTGGCAGGAAGACCAACTCTGATACCACTATAATGTTCCAAATGCAAAAATTTGGAGATTTCTCAAAATTCAAGTAAAAAATACTCCAGATAAAATTCCATTCATAAACAGAAAATTGCCATGTAAAATTTAGCAACATAGCACTACAAATAGCAATATAATGAGCAGAAATAATCTCAGCGTTATTTATAATTATATAACTGGGGTTTTACATGCTGAAACTATTGATATAGCTGAGATAAAATTGGCCTCAAGAATATGATCCAATGCTGTGCTGGCCCTCCAAAACTGAACTGAAATGCCATTGCTAAGCTCTCCTGTGAATTTTGGATGAATTCACCAAGAGGAGATGTGTACTCGCCCAATCTCAATAAATCACCCGAAGGTTTCCATCCTGGGGCTACAAATGAAGTAGAGAAACAGGTTCTCAAACATCTCACACAAGAAGAAAGATCAAATCCAAGATGTTCCTAGTGGCCTTCTCCTCCTCTTTTTATAGATCTTACGGACCCCTCTAGAAGCTCCTATTTTAAAATTATTTTAATCATTGAGCACATTTCCCTCAATTAAAATATCTTTTTAATGTGAGAAAATGATAAATTGGTCACCATGCCTCCTAAGGCCACTGAAAATCCCTACTAACCATCCCATCCTATAGATCCTCTCGTTCTGGTTCCAATGAGCCGTTACACTAAAACATTTTGTTAAGCTTTCCTCATAGAATGCCACCTTAAGCTTAATTAATTGAGTTACGCACAATAATAACCCTGTTTTACGAGAATTATCAGAATGTAATGGAACGAGAAGTGAGTTGTGCGGAATCAATCCTGATGATAGAAGATGGTAAGTGAACTACCTCAGACCACATAAAACATCTCCAAAAGCCCCTGGGCCCAGTGATGATGTAAACCTGCACTTGTGACTTGTTTGCCTCCAACCCCAAAAGTCCATCCTAACCATGCTATAAGGAACACAAGAAAAAGGGACATCACAACATCCCAAGTGCCACATGGTTTGATTCAGTGAGTAGCTTGGCCAATCCTTGCCCTTTGACCAACTGAGTAAGCTTGATATCCAAGTCAAATTCCTGCAGCTTTGCAATCCACTTTCCATGCCTTCCATCACTAACTGGTTGTGTGAGAATCTCCTTTAGCGGTGTTGAGGGAACATAAGCTGTCACCTTTGAGTGCAGGGCATATTCTCTGAAAGCTTTAAATGATTTTACCATCACGTAACCGTGCTTCTCCAATATGATGTATTTCAAATCACCGTTTCGTAATGCACGACTAAAAAATGTTATTGGCTGTTCATATCCTTCGTCGTTCCTCTGTAATAACACTGTTGCTATTGTGTGTTCCGAGGCAAAAGAAAATATTTTAAATTCTTTTGTGAAGTCCGGACTAACTAGGATTGGTGCCTCTGTGATAGCTTTCTTTATTTCTTCAAATGAGGCCCTAGCTTCTGTAGTCCGCTTGACATGACTATCCTTATTCAACATTCTTGTGATATGCTTTAGATGCTCCGTAGAATTTGGAATGAATCTTCACAAAAATATTTTTCCCAGGAGTGACTGTACTTCCTTCTTGTTTCTGAGCAGCGCTATCTTGGATATGGCCACTACTCTCTTTGGATCAATCTTCACCCCTTCCTTCGACACAATGGGTCCCAATGGTTTCCCTTCTTGGAGAGCAAAGAAAGAAAAAACTACAGAATTCTATTGCTATCCTTGAGAAATCACACACCTTGTAGAGGATTGAAGACTTGAAACATGTTTCAACATGCTTCATTGATTACAGTTTCCCTCCACCTTTTAACAAATGATGTTTATTATTTAGTGTCAGTACAAATCTTTTATGTAATATATTTGTTATTGAGCACCATAAAAATGCAGTTTTGTTACCTATGCATCATTGACTCCATGCATAAGTTTACCTGATTTCTTTTTTGGCAGGGTAAACTTAGAGTATGTAAAGTCTCAAGATATGTCTCCATGTGCCAAAAAGAGCTTCGTTGATATTTAAAGAAGAATATACATCCACATTTTTATGTTTGGTAGGTTGTCAATTGATTATGTAACAAAGAAATTATACATAGTGTGTTAACAGCTTGACTTATTTAACTAAAATTGTTTTTGATCTATAGATTGTAGTATATTGGAGTTGATGGTGGTCATTGATATATTGTTGTACGAGAAACTATTTCTTGTTGATAAGAATATTATATGATAGTACTTTTTGAATGAATAAACGTTGGTCATATTACTTTTTTTTACTTCAGATATTGTGCCAGAAACTCTATAAATAAGTTTTAGATCAAAGGGTCTAGTGGGGGTAAAAGAAGGGGAAAGAGGGCTAAATAAATTGTTTGTTATTGCTAAGAGTACCATATGATAGTCCTTTATGAATATTTGAATGAATAAGCTTTGTTTTCTTCCATATTTTTTTTCAGATATTGTGCTAGAAATTCTCTTAATAAATGATAGCTTAAAAGGGAAACTTGGGGTGAAGGAAGGGGAAGAGAGGGGTAGATAAATTGCAAAATATTACCTTGACCTTTGATTTGAATGATTTATTCATGTTCATTCTTTTTGAATCATTTGTAGAAACAATCTTCTAATTTTTATTACTTAAAATTTGTTCATTGTAATTTGTAGGTTCAAGTACGATCAAACCAACGAAATTGGAGGCGTTTAAGGTTAGTAGGGCTCCAAGCATGTATTAATAGTGTCAATGCTTACATTTTGTTTGGAGTTTGGTTATTACTTAGGATTATGGATGCAAATGTTGTCATAATTCTACTATCTTTGTATGCTATGAATCTAATGTTGATTTTTGGGTAGCTGCAAGAGGTATTCCCCATCTACACAAGTCGTTTCATGGAAGAAAATTAAATTAAATTTTACATTTAATTTGCTCAAGTCGGCCACAAAAGTATAGGTCTTCCCAACAAAGAGATGTGTCACTTGGGCACCCTAAAATCACTATAAAAAGACACTTGAGCTTTCATTTTCTCACTCACATATTTCTCTCTCTTAGATGCGGGAAGCAATCTGAGGAAGAGGCCAAAGATTTTAAGGAGCCGAATTTATGAGACAACCGAAGTTTGACCAACGTTGACCGAGACTTTCTGAGATTTGTTTTGACCAGTGTTGATCGAGTTTTTGAGGTTTGTTTGACCTCTATTGACCAAGCTGCTCTGTGATCTGTTTGCCTTGTGTTTGACCGAGTATTTCTGGGCAGTTTCACTGAGCTCATTTGCTGCTACAGAAGGCCGAATTTCGGTTTGTTTGATCAAGTTTGACGTGTTGTAATTTTTGTCTGGGTTGACCACGTTTGACTTGTGAATATCATAGTGTACTTTAGCTGAAGTGAACAATTTCTCCTAGAAAAGATTGTTGGGTTTTCTCCCGAGTTTGTGTTTCCCAGGGCAAAATTTTGTTGTCTACTGTGCATTGCTATTCTACTGTGATCTTTACTATTTCTATTGCATTTATAGTTGAATTTTCTGAGTGTAGTTGCTTAATGATGTTTTGGGGTGTGCTTAAGTAAATATCATATATCATTGGAAGTGATTATTAATTGCAGAAAATTGTTCTTGTCCAATTAGCACTAGAAAATCAACATGGTATTAGAGCTTTGGTGAAGAAAGGCATTTGAGATCACGCCTTGAAGACACCTATTCTGCAGTCTGGTTTGTGACCAGATCCTTGACCAGATGGCTCCCTCTATCAAGCCTAAAGATAGGCTGGAAGGTGCAATAAATTTTAGGGCTTGGAGGACTAGAATGGATCTCATTTTTGAAGAGAATGATGTCATGGAATATGCGGAAGGCAAGATCACTGAAACTCAGGATGATGAGGGAAAGGCCAAGCATAAGAGGATGGAAACTAAGGCAAAGAGGATTCTTGTTGAATCCATCAAAGACCATTTGATTCCATTTGTTACTGGGCTGAAAACTTCAAAGCAAATATATGATGCCCTGGTAGGGCTATATGCAGTCAACGACATTGGTCAAAATATGACCTTGAGGAATCAACTTCGTGATATTCAGATGTCTAGATCAAATACCATGGCTTCCTACTTCATGAGGATCTCTCAATTGAGAGATAAACTCAAGCCCATTGGAGAAAATATTGATGAATCAGAACTTGTGACTTTGACCCTTAATGGGATTCTGGATTCATGGGATTCATTTGTATCAAACATTTGCGGCAGAACAAAAATTCCAAAGTTTGATTTGCTATGGGTTTCCTGTACCCAAGAGGAGTCTACGATGTACGCTAGTATCAGAGAGTAAGATTAAAGACCGCAAGATGGTGAGTCCCAAGCATTTGTAGCTCATACAAAGAATGGTAAAGGAAGAAGAAATTCTGTAAAATTTCATAAAAGGATATATAAAAAATTCAATGTTTCAGTTGTCACAAGTTTGGTCACTATAAAAACAAGTGCCTTGAAGGGAAGAATGATAGGAAGAGGAAGGGCAAGCAACATGCTTCAACAACAGACATTGATGATGATGAGCATCCACATCAGAAGAGATCCAGGAATGACAGTACAGATGATATGGATTACTTCTTTTCTTCTCTTACAGGCACCGTTGCAGATCATAGTGATATTTGGTTAGTGGACAATGGTGCCTCTAGACATATGACAGGTGATTGTGACCAGTGTTTTAGAAAACCGCTGAACCGAAACGAAAACGGTTGAATTGACCGATTCGGACCCTTGCCCAGTCCGACTCGGTACAAAAACCGTATCAAAGGCCACTCTGTTACCAAACTGGCCGAGCCGGTCGTCGACTCGGCCGAGCCTGTCTTAACCAGGCCGAGCTAGTCCGCGGCAGAAAAGAGACTCCAAAAGCGATTTTTTTTTGGTTTTAGGTTTTGCTCCATCTACCCTCTCCCAAGTCTATAAAAGTTACCCAACCCCCTCACATTTCCTCACAACTATCTCATTGCATTTGTGTGAGCATTTGTGAGGAGTTTGTGAAGAGTTGGAGTTGGTTTTTGGGGCTGCGGAGTCTCTTGGGCAATCATTGGAGCAGTAGCAAGGAGCTTCTTGGGCAGTCATTGGAGCAACATTGAGGAGTCTAAGCCAGATGATGTTGGCTTCTCTAGCAGTAGTGACTAGCGATGTTTTGTTGTAGAGGCTATTTAGAGCCTCCTTGGTTATGTGTTTTTCTTTTGTTCTCTATATATTATATGTATTGGACAGTGCACTGGGTGCCATTTTGATGTAATAGATATATTCATGAGCATACTTTGATCATATGTTGTCTGCTCTCTATATTCTAATGCTTTGAGTTTGGAAACATGAATGAAAATCTTTAAAACTATGTTTTTTCATAAAAAATAAATATTTAATGTATTTTTTACAAAGCCCGAGTCATTGAAATCAACTAGGCTGAGTTGATACCTAGTCGGAGTCGACCCTTGGCTAATTCAGAGTTGGAGTCAGAGTTTTAAAACTATGATTGTGACACTCTCACAAAATTGGTAGAAAGGAAGTCAACAGAGAAAGTGGAATTTGGTGACAATACCAAGTATGCAGTCAAAGGTGTTGGATCAACATCTTTCCAGTTAAAGTCAAGGTAAAATATTCATATAAATGATGTGTTGTATGTACCAGGTTTGAAAAAGAACCCGATCTCTACTTCATCCTTGGAAGACAAAGGGTATAGAGTTGCATTTGTTGCTGGAAAAGTCCTTGTATGGAACAAGGGCTCAGGCATAGATTTTGCAAAAGCGATCAATCTTCGAGAGAGAGGCTTGTACAGACTCTTGGGACGATCAACCCAAGCATGGGTACACGATAACACCAATCTATGTGAGTTACGACATTGAAAATTTGCTCACATACACTACAAGGCTTTGCCAACATTGAGGAAGATTGTTATAGGTCTTCCAGAGCTCCATATAGAGCATGAAGGAGTTTGCAAGGGTTATGCACTTGGCAAGAATGTGAAAGGATCTTTTTCGAGCAGTGACAGTGGGTCCAAGGGGATCTTGGATCTAATACATTCAAATGTATGTGGACCGATGATAATATCATCTTTGGGTGGTTTCTTGTATTATGTGACATTCATTGATTATTTCTCCTAGAAAACATGGATCTACTTCATGAAGACCAAGGATGAGATCTTCAGCAAGGTCCAAGAGTTCAAGGCTCAGGCAAAGAACTTGATAGGGAAAAAGATCAAGGTTTTGAGGTCAGATAATGGAGGAGAGTATTTCCAAGGACCTCATTGCTTTCTGCAAGGAAGTAGGGATTAAGAGGGAGTTGATAGTTCGTTACAACCCTTGGTAGAATGGGGTTGCTGAAAGGAAGAACAAGTCTTTTAAGGAGGCTACTAAGACAATGATTCATGATCAAGATTGACCCAAGTTCTTATGGGGGAGGCGTCCAAAATGACAATTTATGTTTAGAACAAAAGTCCTCACCAGATCTTGGGGAATACGACTCTTGAAGATGTTTTCATGGGCAAGAAACTAGAGGTCGGGCATTTGAGGATCTTTGGTTGTCTAGTCTACATTCATATACCCAAGGAGAAGAGGACGAAGCTGGAGCCTTCTGGGAAGAAGCAAACATTTGTTAGATATTGTGAGACATCAAAGGCTTACAAGATTTATGTTCCAGGACAACATCAGGTGGAGGTTAGCTAGGACATTACCTTTGATGAAGATGCTGTTGAGAAATTGGGAGGCTTATGATTTAGGGCGATTTCTCTTTCTTTAATCACTGTTTGTGAATGTTATTGGATTCTTTTTAATATTTATTATGTTCTTTTCATCGAACAATTACCAAAAGCATAAACATGAAGATCACAAGAAAACAAAGAACACGAGATATAGGCTCCAAGCCAGGGAAAAACCCCTCCAAGGGGAAAACCCAAAAAATTCTCATCTTATAGAATCAGATCAAAGTGAGATAACCAAGACCCATGACCATAGGCAGAGTCCAACATTCTAGATACCAAGTCAAACCCTCCTTCTGCACAACAAATTCATTAACAACAAGAAACCAACAACAAATCTTCAACAAGAGATGTGATAAGGCAAAACTTCCACACATTTGACTTCAAGAGAAACCCTTCTTCAACTTCAGACTTATACCTTCCTTCCTTCTGCGAAATTTCAGACCAGATCAAATTATTTTCTGTGTCCAAAATGAGCTCCAATTTCCTTCTATGTACACTTGTCTCGAGGGCTTCGAATAGACATGTCCTTTGGGGCAGGGCCGACTTGGCATCTAGAGGTAATTTTGACCCAAATTACAATTAGAAAAATTCTTTTTCCTTTTTCTTTACAATAGGTCCAAATATGACTTTGACTCTTTGACTCAATAAATCCTAGAAGCAGGAAGAACATGCTTATCTAAAATAATAATTGGACTTGAGCATGAAAGCCATGCTTCAAAAATAATAATAAATAATTTTCTTTTTCTTTCTTTTTGTTTTTTCATAAAATATGTAATTACATAATTACAATGACAATCTTGAAGACTGAACCTAGTTACATTTTTCAACAGATGCAACCTACCGGAGATATAAAGGATCTCACATGGATATTGATGATGAGGAGCTAGAGGCTCCCAAGAATGTGGGTTCAGGTCCTTCTATACCTGTGGAACATCCTTTAGATCATCAGGAAGAGCCAGAAGGGCCCATTGAGCCAGTGGAACCACTTAGGGTCATTGTTTTAGAAGTACATTGGAGGATGCAGAGGGGCATGCAACCCCTTGTTGCACTTTCGGGGAAAGCAAAGGTTCTAAGAAGTAATCAAGATATGCAAGATTGATGACTCACATCATTGATTCCAAGCCATGCAACTATGAGGAGGTAGCAGGCCAACAAGTTTGGAAGGATGCCATGATGGAGGAATATCAGTCCATCAGGAAGAATGATGTGTAGAAAATTGTGCAGAGACTCGAGGGAAATTCAATGGTGACTTCCAAGTGGATCTATAATATCAAACATGCGGTAGATGGCAACATAGAGAAATACAAAGCGAGATTTGTGGCGAGAGGGTTCTCCCAGAAAGAGGGAGAGGACTTTGAAGAGATTTGCTTTAGTCGCTAGGTACACTTCTATTACAATTATTATTTCTATTTCTTCTATTATGGGTTGGAAATTGCATCAGATGGATGTGATAACTGCTTTCCTCAATGGAGTGATTGATAAAGAAGTGTACATAGAGCAACATAAGGGCTTTGAGGTACATGTGAAGGAATCTCAAGTTTGCAGACTGAAGAAGGCTTTGTGTAGACTCAAGCAGAAACCTTGGGCTTGGTATTCTCAGATTGATGGATACCTGATGAGTCTTGATTTCATCAAAAGTGATGTTGATCCCAACCTTTACGATAACGTTGTTAAAGGTGAGCCTATGATCTTGTTGTTATATGTTGATGACTTGTTTTTGACAGGAGCAGAAAATCTCATTGATCAGTGTAAGAGGAAGTTGATCTCTGAGTTCGAGATGAAGGATCCAGGTTCGATGCATTACTTCTTGGGATTAGAAGTGTGGCAAAAGCCAGGTGAGATCTTCCTTGGTCAAGGGAAGTATTATGATCCTTCAGAACTTTGGGATGATGGATTGCAAGTCCATGGCCACTCCCATGGTGACCAATCTCCCATGGTGACCAATCTAAAGAAGCTAAGAGGCTCTGACTCAGATTTGGTGGATCCCTCTTTCTATCGACAGTTGATTGGATCCTTGATGTATTTGGTTAATACCAGACCTGATATTTGCTTTGCTGTGAACACTCTGAGCCAGTTGATGGTAGAACCTAGGCATATACATTGGATTGCGGCAAAGGATGTGTTGAGATATCTGTGTGGTACAGTCAGTTATGGATTGCGGCAAAGGATGTGTTGAGATATCTGTGTGGTACAGTCAGTGATGGATTGAGACATGTCTCATATGGTGAAGTACAGCTGCAGGGATACACAAATTCCAATTGGGTAGGAAGTGCCAATGATAGGAGGAGCACATTAGGATGTTGCTTCAGTTTGGATTCTGCTATGATCTTCTGGATGAGCAGGAAGCAGACATCTTCTGCGCTCAGCACTGCAGAGGCTGAGTATAGTGCAGCTAGTCTGGCGAGTTGTGAAGCAGTGTGGCTTTGGAAGCTGCTCGCAAGGTTGTTTGATCATGTGCTGCAGACGACCGTGTACATTGTGACAATCAAAGCTGCGTGAAGCTTTCAGAAAATCCAGTTTTCCATGACAGGTTGAATCACATTGAGATAAAAAACCGCTACATCCAAGACATGGTATAGAAGGGAGTAGTGAGGCATAGAGCTGAAGAGGGAGTGGGCATCAAACTCAGCCAAAATGATTGTCTGGAATGATTTTCTTTGCATATATATATTTTGAGAGCATAGTAATAGGTGCCCACAACATGCATATGTATATCCAAGAACATTTTGATTATGTGCTGAATGATATCAGCTCAATTTCAAATGACCAGAACTCACATTTTATCTTGTTTGACTTCTAATGCTTGTTTTGTATCGGTTTTATTATCGATGTAAGGCTTAGAGAAGGGCTGATCATACACTGTAATATTATGATATCTCCATATATGGCTGCTTAGAGGATTCTGACATCAGTTATAGTTCCTTCATCTCATATGTTGTTTAGACATCAGATTGTTGTTCGATTTTCTTTTATCTTAATTTTGTAAAGCTTATTTGAGTTCTTTTGGCTTTAATTTTGTTGCTCTCAAGTATATCTAGGATGGATAGGCTTTTGGCACTACTGATTGGTTTTACTACCATGATTCCTTGCTCATCTTAAGCTACATATAGATGTGATTGTGTCTGATGTGAGTTTCTACTTTTATCCCTTGAAATGTTTACTATATTGAGATAGTTTGTATTTTCTGTGTGTATGAAAGACATCCCCAATAGTTTTGAATTGCTTGTGGGTTCCCCATTTATTGACTAAATTAGTCAAATGGCTTGATACTTTCCAGGCTGCTATTTTTGGATAAAAGGCGTCAAAACTTCTATTACGACGATGAGCATTCTATCTATACCTGGCTTTTATTAAACGAATCTTCTAAAGGAGGTACGATTTGAATTTTAATATTCGCATATAACCTAGAATTAACATGTGTAAGTGTTTTATCTGTAAGTTGAGGTTTCCTGTAGAGTTTCCTTGGTGGGTATGGTTATATACTTTTCAGGAAGAGGTGGTGCACAGCAATCAACTCTTTTAAATTTGCATTTTTTTTATGTTTTCTTTGTGTGGAAGTTCATGCTATTTCTCAACTTTTTATTTTCTTGACTTTATCAGAGACCAGCTTCTTGTACAGAGATTCCAACTTATCGTCCTATGCACTGAACCAGTAATCTCAATGCTCATAACCTTGCATGAAGAAAAAATCAAAATCGGTTTGATTAAACCAGTTCACACAATCACGACTGCTAGTAGCATTCAATTTGGCAAAACCAGGATGCCTTACCCACTAAAATTATGGACCTAAACCAAGGAAATCTGCCAACTGGGATTTAACTATTGCCTTTATTCAGTTCAACTACCTGAAAAAGAGGGAAGGCTGGAACAGTCCAAAGAAAGTTGAAATGGCAATTTCAGGTAGAAAGAGGACAATACCTGAAACTGCATGCTATTTCTAACACCCTACTTGTCTTTCTCCTGTGCTTCAAGAACACCCAATTTCAACTGTGGTTTTAGCCTCTGCATCCACTACACTGTTATTCACTTTGTGTTACTATTGAAACAGATACTTTGAGAACTGTACATAATCTCTCTAGTCCTGAGCATTGGAGTTCTGAGCAAGATGTTTTGAATCTCCACCCTTCTCTGTAGAGGCTTACAAATCAGTATGGAGTCTCCATAAACAATCCATTCATCCATTTGTACCACCCTTTCTATCTTCATGACTAAGATAGCTGCCCACAATTTTGCCAGATTATTGGATCCATATATCTTTCCTGAAAACAATTCTCATGGAGAATGAACATAAGCACATGCATAGCCCCAGCTTGCGTTTTGGACACCTGTACACAAGGACAAAAACTGTGAGGGAACTCAGGAGTGTTAGTCAAGAGATCCTTTCAATGTCTCTTCACACTATGCAAAGACCTTGCCAAGAAGTAAAGAGTGGTTTCTTGGGTAGGAAAGTGAGTTAAAGGATATGAACTTGGACTGCTGACCTGATAGCACATAGATATGGCACAGGGATTGAGTGTGTTGAGAGTCGAGACAAAGGGAGTGAGCAAAAGAGATGCTTGTCTAGAGGGAACAAGAAGAGTTTGAACTTCATTTGTTAACTAGCGATCACATATAACTGGAACTGGGCAGCATACTGAAATAGAAAGGGAGCTTCTAAAGTGAATTTAATGTTGCTTATGTAAAGGGAGTAAAGCAGTTAGAGGAAGAGGGACTCAGCACATCAAGGAAAAGGATTTAAAGGATCTTCAGCTGGGTTAGAGCATAGTGAACGAAATAAATTTAAAGTAGTGATAAAAACCTTAATGCAATATAATAAATTTGAATCATATTTATTAAAGTATTAAAGTTCTTCGTACATGGAATTTTCATTATTCCATAATTCTCATGTGTCTTTAGCTACCTTCGTGAGATGGCTTGCATTATTATTATTATCAGTTTTTGAATTTGATGCAATGTGGAGCTTCGGTATCTCTTAAAAAACCCGTTAACTTGGCCAGAAGTGATCAATTTTTTCTAGTTTGATTCATGATGAAGTTGTATGACCAATGATTTCAGGTAACTTAAGCACATTAATGTGAGGCTATTATATTGTAGTCAAGGTTGTTAAAGCAAAGTAATGGTCGTTTGAAGATGTTGTACATGATAATTTCTGATATATTATTCTGATTTACATTTCGTTGGGTGCAGGGATTGAATGTATTGCTGGATGGCTATATGAGCATTTGGAAGGAACAATGCCTATTGTTGTAATGACTGGATCTGCATTTTCTTCAGTGGATACCCAAGGATATGCCTTAGCAAAGGATTTTGAAAAGTGCCTATCTTTTGGTCCATCATCAAGTGATCATGAAGCTGTCATGGTGCGCTTCTTGTGTGCTGGCTAACCTAAGAGGGTAGAGTCACAGGATGCTGCGTGACTATTTTTGACCTCAATAAGATATTGTTAGAAATCCTAGTGTTAGAAGTGTCATAATTAATGTAGTGACCCACTATAAGTACAGGTTAGTTGAGAAAGTACTTGAATAACTTCTTACACAGTGCATAAAAGAAGCCCATGTTAATATATTCAATGACTCCTTTTAATAGATAATACATTTCTTATATCTCTGTTTCTTTCTCATGGTTGTGCATCTTTATTTATCAACAGTGGTATTAGAGCAGGAATAGCCTGGGGTGTGAAACCAATGATGAGTATGAATGCTGTGATTCCATTTTGAATAAAAGATTGCTCAAAGTTTGTTGGAGAGAGAGGTTGATGGAGTATAAAATTTAATCATCGTCTTAAACTATCTAAAGTAGAACTTTAGAAATTACATAAAATTTTAAAAGGGTAAAAGTGAAAAAGAAAATGATGCAAAAGAGATAGGGAAGCTCGATGAAGATAAGTAGAGCCGCAATACTTGGTAATGGAAAAGAGACAAGGAAGCCTGATGATGACCCAATGAGACACATCCAGAGGGTAGAGTCATAGCATGCTAACCTAACATAAGGAAGCTTCTTGTGTTCTAGATTACTCAGTATGGTAGAGTCATAGAAAACTGTGTGCCTTTATTCCTCAACTTCTCCTTGTTGAATTTTGTAGCTATGGTCGGTCTTCATAATTTATATTCTAGCCCTTGAAATATATAATGAAATTGTAAGACATGTTCTTCATGTCATTTTTATTGTTTAGCCCTTGAAAGAATTAATATAAGACTTGTTCTTCATGTCTGTATCAAAAGAGAAATTTTCGAAATGTGAATTTTTGGCTCCAAACTTGTCATGTCGGCCTGAGTGAAGAGACACCCATTCAGACAGGTATAACACTATATATAAAGCACTTGACCTCCTCCACAAGGCACCATTCGACCTCACACAATACATGAGATATTCTCGGCACCCTAGCGAAGAAGAAGTAGGATGAATTCATCTCTAACATTTCTCTCTCTCCTTGACTTCGCACGTGTGACTTTTTTGGGTGGTTTCTAGGCAGCAGGGCCGAAATTCTGGGCAGTAGGGCCGAAATTCTGGGCATATTCTAGGAGGCTGGACTTCGGCCTAGGCAGAGCAGAGAGGGCCAAATTTGTTGGGCAGAAGATTAACTTGACAAGAGGGATGTTTGAACATGTTTGACTATAGCATTGTTGGTCAATTTGACCTTCATAGTTGACTAGCAGTTTTAGGTGTATTGCTCGTTGAACTGAAGAATTCTCCCCCAAGTGGGTTTTCCTAGGGTAAATCTTGTGTTCTCTTTGTGCATTGTGATCTCTACTGTCCTTATGCATTTATGGTTGAATTTTTAAGTATAATTGCTTAATGATAAACTGGGATTATTAAAAGAAGATCTGCATCATTATAATTTAGAAGTAATTATTAGTATTTCGGAAATCTGTGCTTATATCTATTGCATTTGAAATATCAACATGGTTTTAGAGCTTTGGTGAAGAAAAGGACATTGAGATCACTCGCAAAGATCACTAGCAAAGGGAAGAGCATTGAAGAAGACCTATTGAAGAGCATTGCTTATCTATGACTATGGGTTCCTCTATGAAGTCAGAGAACAAATTGGAAGGAGCTACAAATTTTAGGGCTTGGAAATCAAGGATTGACCTCATCCTTACAAAGAATGATCTCTTGGTTATGGTGAAGGGCAAGGTCATCAAACCTTTAGATAGTGAAGGGAAAATAAAATATGAGAAGGATGAATCAAAACTAGAAGTATCATTGTAGACTTTGTCAAAGATCATTTGATTCCTTATGTTGCAAATCATGATGATCTCTTGGGTATTGTGAAGGGCAAGGTCATCAAACCTTCAGATAGTGAAGGGAAAATAAAATATGAGAAGGGTGATATCACAACTAGAAGTATCATTGTAGACTTTGTCAAAGATCATTTGATTCCTTATGTAGCAAATCATGACTCTTCAAAGATGTATGATGCCCTAATTGGATTATACCCTATCAACAACATTGGTCAAGCAATGGGTTTGAATAATGAGCTTCGTGATGTTAGAATAACAAGAAATGATACTATAGCCTAATATTTCATGAGGATTTCTCAATTAAGAGATCAACTTCAAGCAATTGACGGAATAATTTCTGAAAGGGAACTTGTGACTACAAAGCTTAATTGTTTACTTGACTCATGGGATTCATTTGCATCTAGTATTTGTGGCAGGAAGGAGATTCCAAGCTTTGAAGAACTCTGGATCTCATGTACTCAAGAAGAATCTAGGCTCATACAAAGGAAAAGATTCAAAGATTTGATGAAAGGGGTTCTCAAGCTTTTGCAACAATTTTCAAGAAGGCTAGAGGAAGAAAAAAGTTTGGATTCCAAAGTATAATTGAAGGAAAAAGACTTGGAGGTAGAAGCCTGCTTCTCAAGGAAAGAAAGATATGTCGAAAGTTCAAAGTCACTATAGATATGATTGTCCTAAAAGATCAGATGATAGTAAGAGAAAATGAAAGAATCATGCTACCATGGCAAACATTGAATAACACCCAAAGAAACCCAAGAATGAAAATCCAAGTGACAAAGATTTCTTCTATTTTTATGCTCTTACAGTTTCTATTGCATATAGTGATGATTTGTGGCTAGTAGATAGTGGTGCCTCAAGGCACATGATAGGAGACCATGACAATCTTACTAGTCTAATGGAAACGGGGCTATCTCAAAAGGTAGACTTGGAGACAACAACAATTATGCAGTAAAAGGTATTGGGAAGACTTCCATTGCGCTAGAATCAGGTGAAAATGTTCATCTTAGCAATATACTATATGTACCAGGTTTGAAGAAGAATTTGGTTTCTATGTCATGTTTGGAACATAAAGGAGATAGAGTAGCATTTGTTGATGGTAAAGTACTTGTGTGGCCAAAGAGCTCAAGTATAGATTCTGCTAGAGTAATTGGGTTCTTGAAGGAAGGTTGTATAGACTCTTGAAACAACTTTCTCAAGCATTAGTCCATAATGATATCAATCCATGTGAACTTTGACATAGCAGATATGCTCACCTTCACTATAGAGCTTTGCCAACTTTAAATCGGATGGTTTTAGGTGTTCCAGAATCGCAGATGGAGCATGAAGATGAAAAGGCCGTGCCAAAGTAGGTCGAAGGAAATTTTGGATCTAATTCATTCTAATGTATGTGGTCTAATGCCAGTGAAATCTCTTGGAGGCTCTTTGTATCATGTAACCTTTATTGATGATTTCTCTTGCAAGATATGGATTTAGTTCACGAAGACAAAGGATGAAGTCTTCAACGAGTTTTAGGAATTTAACGCTGAAGTGGAAAACTTGAAAGGGAAAGGAAATCAAGATTCTGAGATCAGATAATGGAGGAGAATATACTTCCAAGCAACTTGTTTCCTTTTGTAAAGAAGTTGGGATTAAGAGGGAGTTGATAGTCCTTTACAATCCACAACAAAATGGAGTTGCTGAAAGAAAGAACCAAACCATTGAAGAATCTGTTAAGGCAATGATGCATGATCAAGACTTGCCTATGTTTCTATGGAGTAAAGCATCTATGACAATTGTCTATATTCAAAATAGAAGTCCTTATCGAATTTTGGAAGACAAGACTCCCAAAGAAGCATTCACCGGACATAAACCACCGGTTAGACATTTAAGAATATTTGGTTTTTCAGTCTATATCCATGTACCCAAAGATAAGAGAAAGAAGCTAGAGCCTTTAGGAAAGAAAGGAATATTCGTTGGATATAGTGAGTCATCAAAGGCCTATAGAATCTATGTTCCAGGACAATGATAGGTTGAAGTCAATAGGGACGTGACCTTTGATGAAAATGTTGCCTATTGGAAATCCAAAGAAGTTCCCATGGACTTTGATGATGATGAAGAACATGAAGTTTCCAAGGGAGAAGGTTCAAGTCCATCCAATTTGAACATCCCGTAAATTGTCAAGAAGAGATAGAAGGGCCTAGCGATCTAGTGGACCCAATTGTTGTTCCTAAAATAAGAAAAAGGTTGTCTTGGCTTAGATCTGCTTTGTAGGAAGTAGAAGGAAATGCAACACCATGTGGCACCTTCAGGGAAAGCAAGAGACTGTAGAGATATTCTTGATATGCAACATTGATGACTAATCTCATCGATCCTGAACCTTCCATGTTTGAAGAAGTAGTTAGCCAACAAGTTTGGAAGGATGCGATGTTGGAAGAATACCAATCGATTATGAAGAATGATGTATGGGTGATTGTGCCTAGACCTGAAAGGAAGTCAGTGGTAACCTCCAAAAAGGTATACAAGATCAAGCATGCAATGGGTTGACCCTGACGCCTACACCTACCTACAAGTCAGTGAGAAAAGCCTTCAAACTAATCCCGACTCTCTTTGTTTGAGCTATCTCCTAGGTTAGCTAAGGGGGGTGGTCCCTAATGAAAAGTTAAGTTAAAGAGATGTGAGTTTCTAGGAGAATTGTTAGAGTTAAATAGATTGGGTTGACCCTGACGCCTACACCTACCTACAAGTCAGTGAGAAAAGCCTTCAACCCCACAAGGTGTGGTTGGTGGCAAGGAACTCAGAGAAGGGGCTGTCAAACTAATCCCAACTCTCTTTGTTTGAGCTATCTCCTAGGTTAGCTAAGGGGGGTGGTCCCTAATGAAAAGTTAAGTTAAAGAGATGTGAGTTTCTAGGAGAATTGTTAGAGTTAAATAGATTATTTCTTTAAAATTTATAAGCGAAAACTGATATGAGCAATAACCATCAATACACTAGATATGCCTGAAATACATAAACAACCAGTGCCTTCAAAATATTGGTCTTTAAGAAATGAAATTGTATTTGCTTAAAATGAAGTGAAATGCCTTCAAATGGAAAGCCAAAATAATCCTGAAAAGTGAAACAATAAATTTTTAGCACAAGATATTATAAATGCTTTTAAGATGAATAAGTCTACAAATCAAGACATGAAAACTATCTTGCTCAAAAGGATACAAAAAGAATTCAAATATTAGACCAAGATGCAATTAAGTTTGCAATCCAAAATAAAGTGAAATCAACTATTCATGACAATATGCAATTAAACCAAAAGATAAGCCAATTTCCAAGTACAAGAAAATTAAACTTGTTGCAAAATTAAAAAGGATTACAATGCTTGCATCCAAAGTGCCTCTTGAAAGAAGATTCGCATGTGAGACTTTAAACCATCAAGATAGCAAGAAATTTAAGAACTTTGCAAACAAAACAAATGTGATGGAGTGGTGTTCTTAGTTTATTTTATTAATTAGTGCTAAGACAAAGTTACAATTGAATTCTAGTCTTCAGATCTCATCCTCGCCCAAATATTTGGATCTCACAATGAGGAGCCAATAGAGGTAGAGGGTCCCTAAAAGTCTATTCAACCAACTTAAGTTGGAGGTAAGTTTTAGTGAGGCTTAGGGCCTTCCTATTCTAAAATGCCTAGTTGAAGTGCAAATTGTGTTAATTCCCCAAATTAAACTAATGCTTCAAAGAGAAATAGTTTGCAAAACTTGAGAGTGTATGCATGTGGGAATTTAAATATAAGATTAGTAAAAATTTGCATGTGGAGTGAAATGTGTTGATTTTAAGCATGCACAATATGAAATTAAAAGCTAGAAAGCTAAGAAAAACTAAAAGCAAAATTAGGCCAGCCACAAGAATCCCTCCTCTAATTGAGGAAGTGGGATGCCATGGAAAAAATCCCAAGCTCTCTCCAACATTTTTTTTATTATCTTTTATTAGCACTTAAAGCAGGTAAAAATGCCTTTAAGAGGGCAACCCACAATATGAGAGAGATCTTTACAAAGATGAGACTCTAACAAAGCTAGACTCTCTCCCCAAAAATATAACGACAAACTTGATGGAAAAAACTCTCCAAAAGAGATTTACAAGGCTCAAAAGGCCCACGGCCTAGATGAATTTGCAACACTCTCCCAAGTGCTTATGGCCTCCCTAGAAATCAGTGTTTGGATAGCGTGAGGGGGTGCTGTATACACACGAGTGAGTAGTTTTCCAAAGCTTCTCCTCAAGCTCCTTGCTGCCCAATGCTCAAGTCTATGGGCTGCAAAACACAAAAATACCAATTGTCAGTGTGAAATTAGGAAAAAGAAACCAAAACTAAACTTAGAATTTAATTTACGAAGTATTGGCTCAAGTAATGGGAGTGAATCCCTATACTTGCCTAGCTTTAGAAATGACTCTTGAATAAGAGATATAACTTTGAAAGAAGTAGAATCAAAGAAGTATTTTGAATTTTAAATGGATGATCAAGTAGCTATAGAGTAAGAAAACTCCCTTTTGCTATTCGTTGGATGGAAGACTTGAAGCGAAAAAATGGCTGAGTTTTGGATCGCTGTGAATCTAGGAGTGAGTTGATCTAATTGAGATTTCTCCCACTTCCAAATGGATTCCTGTACACAATACAAAAGATCTTTCCTACACACTTGAACACATATTAGTTTGCACAAAATTATAGCAATATAATGATTAAGATAATAAACCAAACATTCCTCCTAAAATGAATTGACAAGCTTATCCCTAGAATACTACTCTAAATCAATGATATGTGCAAGATAGCTTGCACACATCAATCCAAGCAAGATGACAAGGGGAAAATCCCACAAGGGGTAAAAACTAATAAAACAATTCTTCTTCTTCTATTAGATATTCATCAATGTTCAACTGAGATACAAAGTACAAACATCATGAGACACAAGAATTTCGTTATCAATCACATTAGTCCTACTAGGACAATCCAGCAGCAGGCAAGCCTCTAAATCACATAGGAACAACATCATTGTCAGTCACAGAGCACTGCAGACTTTACTGTCTTCTCATCATCATAAATTCAAGTCATACATCAAAGTGTCTCTGTCATACACCAAAGACCGATGCCATGTCAAGGTCACTGCCATACATCAAAGGTCACTGCCATGTAGATCTATGTCACATATCAAAGGCACTGTCATGAAGGTCATTATCACATATCAAGAGCATTGTCATAGTTATGCTTCAAAGTCACTGTTAACAAGGTCATTGCCAATGTCTTCCATCAAGGTCATTGTTATGTACTGTTAACAAAGTCACTGCCAATGTCTTCTATCAAGGCCACTGTTATGTAACCAAGTCACTCTCATATATATCTAAATCATTGTCATAAAACCATACATCCCTGCCATACGAAGCTGTCATCCAAACCATACATTGCTGTCATAAATACACTGTAACTTACATTGCGATATAGCATATTATTACTGAATGTAAGTTCATAGTTATGCATGATAGGTTACTGTCATACTTTAAGGTCACTGTTGTCTGCCATATATTATTATCACAATCCTACATAGAGAATACGAAACCACAGGCATATAGAATGCGAGCCTTGGGGATAATGTGATCTAACAATGTGAGTCAAATAGTAATGTGATACACCACATAAAATGAATGTGAGCCACAGGGCAATACGATCTAACAATGCAAGCCATAGAGTAATGCAATCCAACAATGCGAGCCATAGAGTATTGTCACAGATAAATATAATCGAGCCACAAAAAATAATCATTGCGAGCCGGGGCTTTAATAATGAGACACAAAGATATATTGCTTGCCATAGAAATTGAAGCAAGCCACTGTAAGTTTCGAGCCTTTGAGATATGAGCGAACTACTGTAAAATTCGAGCCACTGAGATATGAGCGAGCCACTATAAATTCAAGCCACTGAGAATGAGCCATGGTAAATGCGGGCCTCTAAGATTAGCGAGCCATTGAAAGGATTATGCCGGCTTCTGAAACAAAGTACGATCCACAGAGATCATACGAGAGCTACTGAGATGCTATGCGAGCCAATTAGATCATATGTGAGTCATAGGAAGTGAGTGTGAGCCACAAATAATGATACGACCCACAACTATGAGCTTTAGAAAACAAAACGAGCCATAGGAAAACAATGCAAACCACAGTTATATCATATGCGAGGTATGAGCCAAATAAAGTGAACCACAGAGATATATCAACGAGCCATCACGTCTACGAACTATCACGGAGATATGTCAACGAATCATAGAGAATGTGTGCTATCACAGAATGACCTTGATGGGAGACAAACCATTCATATTTATAGTCTTCTTATGGAGATCCGAATGGATCAAGCCAACTTAAGAATTTTGGAGGGAAAGTACTTACATTCGAATTTGTTCACAATTTAAATGTATTTCTCTTTAATGATTTCTTGCTCAACTTTTGTGCTACATTAATAATAATATTCTTATCAATTTGAATTCTTCCTTGGGCAGGGTGGATTTCTCTTTGGGTTAGTTGGGTTCCTATGGTGAAATTTGTCCCATAGCTGCCCCAATTTTCAACACTAAAAACCATGGAAAGTGAGAAAATTCAAAACTATCTCATACAAATCATGTATTGTCTTTTATGTTTCATGGAAATGGTTTCTCCACATTGCTTGATAAGTTGCCATCACTTTCTGCCGATGTATTAGTGACAAGTGAGGAAAAAACTATTTTCTTGAAAGTAATTCCTTGTTTGCAGTTGCTTCAGACATTTGGTACTTGCATGATCTTATTACTTTATGACTGGCATATGAAACATTTAATATTTGAAATGAAATATCGGACAATCCTCTTATGGTCACCTAAATGTTGAGGTTTGAAACATAGCGTTGCTAGTATTCCCAAGATAGTGTTGGCCACTTGATAAGCCCTTGTGAGATTATCACAATTTCCATAGAGTTGATTCATTTTTCACTGTTTTATGCAGTTTCATCATTTCACAATACAACTGATGTAACATTCCTTTGTTCATATCAACAACTACACAAATTTGCATGTTGAATAGATTGGAATTGAACAGGGATCCAAGCATCAAGGTGCTTGTTGTTTGTTTACCCCTAGAGCTCCATCTGGAGCAGCAATGCTTCTTTTGTGTAGAATGAATGGCAATAATTCTAATCAGTGGACCACATTGTCACTGCGTTGGAATGCCAAAACTTTATGTTGTACAAGGATGCTTAATTCTATGCATAATTGCTCTCTCTCAGATGAATTTGAAGATGCTAATCTCTAGATGGGGTGTACCTTGCTACATTTTTTTACTATTGGACTTAAGCAATTATTCTTCACGTAGATGAGATATGGTAGCGTTACCTGAATTTTCTGAACTGCCAATGTAATGAAATGTCCTTAACTTATAATTATCCTTTCTATGCCTTTTCTACAATGAAAATACCAAAAGATGATATGGTATTACACAGGTTGAAGCTCTTTTTGTTCTTCGTTGTCGCGGACATACTCTTACATGTTGAGAAGGACATTGTCAGTTTTGCATTAGTGGTAGCACTTTGTTCCAATGTGCACTATCTCTTAGCTTTCTCCTGAGCTGCCTCCAGCCAAGAGTGCTTGGCATGACATTTATTCTAGATCAGTAATGAGATGATACTAGTTTCCAGGTTGTGCATATTTAGATTAGCATTGAAACTGATGGGGTGCATGTTTAAGAAACGTAAATCATGTGATCAGTATCAATTGGCATACATAAAATAGGTACATCAAGTGCTCTATATATTTGGGATGATAGATGAGTTGGTGGGGTTGGATCTGCAGAAGAAGAACTGTTTTGACCCAAGTATAATCCTCAATACTGAAGCTTATCTGTTCACACATTCACAAACCTGGAACTTCACTAATCCAGGGGAAAGGTTCTCTTTTGCATAGTCATGACTCGCTTTGGCCCAAGTAATCATGATGCCTAATTCCATTCTGTGCATAATTTCTAATGTGTTTGTAGATTTGTTTGATCATATCCTATGACTACATGTCAGTTATTTTGAAATTTTGTAGACCCCGTGAAAGAGATGTATACTGTGGTAATATGTATTATGGACTATATTATGATGTATGTAAGCATTGTATCAAAACACTAAAACTGACTAAAAATTTCTTGTCTTTACAACACTGCAGGTGCTGAGTGCTGCTGAATATTTCAGTCGTTTCTGGAGTCATGATGCTTCTGTTACTGAGTTGTGCAGCTCCTTGGTTTGTTCTGATAAACTCTCTAATAAAATATCTCTGGTTCACTGATTGTTTGTTGTGTTTCTTTTTATTTCTGACTATTTTATCCTTAAGCAGAAATTAAAATGCAATAATGATCTACTGCAAATCATTTAAGCACTTTGTCAATCTCATTAAAGAAGAAAGGATCGATCCTGATGACATAGTCGGCTTTGATGCGGTCTCCCTATTTACTAAGACCCCTCTTAATAAGTGAGAACTAATTTAGTGAAAACTAACTCTATTTAGTGAGAACTACAAGGTTGGCTGCACCAAGATGACTATCATAGAATGTGAATACAATGACACCCAAACACAAACTAATAAGAACTAGGATATAGAGAGAAGAATAATGGAAAGAAGAAAGTACAGCTGCTTGCTCTTGCTCGAGAATTCGAGTTGGAATGGTGGCCTTCCACTCATTTAAATAATGTTCTTCTTCACTAATTCAAGCCAAGAAAAGGAGAGGTCGAATGGGTATTATTGGGCCTTAATTGACCTTACCGGAGAGAATTTTGAGTTAACTGACCCTCTCTCGGAGTTAACATGAGACAAAAATCATGTGATAAAATTTGGCAATTTAATCCTGAGTGTTTTTTCCTTTTTTTACCAATTTGTCCTGTTGCCGCAAAATCTAGCAAACCTTTGATAGGGAAACCTTACAAGGTATAAACTAGACAATGGGACAACAATGGGGTAGATGCCCAATCTCACCTCAGCAAAAATCCCCTGCTCTTTATGGATTTTCACCGATGGGAGGAGTTCTGGTAAGAGAGATAGAGATCAATTCTGGGATAAATAGGCTATAGATAAGGTATAAGATGATCTCACTAGGGCTCATTCAAGAGAGAGACACAATATAAATTTAGAGGCTTTTTTAAGGAAGTAATTCTCTCTCAATGAAAATACCTAGACAAGGGAGGTGCAAGAACTAGGTTTTGATGTATTTGACGATAGTGGGAGTTCCAAAGTTCAAGACTAAAGAGAAAAGGTTCTTTGTGATGGATTCCAACAATTACAAGGCTCATGAAACTTTCAAGAAAGTCCTCAAGTTGAGGGAGAAGAAACTAGTGTTTCCTTCCTAGGGAAACACCTAGGACAAGAGATTTTATGGATGAAATTTGAGTGGACGCCCATCAAAATGATAAGTCATGTAGTCAAGATCTACATCTTAATGTTTAGGCTCTTAAACCACCAAAATCCCTTCTCCCTAGAATTTCACTCTAAGCCCTAGATTCTCCTTCCTAACCTTAAAAGGACCGAATTTAAAGAGAAATTTATGGAGGAAATTTCATGATGATCATCACGTGATAGGATTAGTGCTTGTCCTATGGGCACAGGGAGTCTAGGATGTTTAAGATAAGCCAAATTTGTTCCCAAGGAGGCCGAAATTTGATGGCTGAGCTACCAAATTTCTAGCGTTTACCCATTCAATGGAAAAATCGAGTTTCATGGGAGAGCTACAAGGAGATCACCACAAGGAACATTCATTACATGTTATGATGAGTAATGCATACAACATTCATCTATATATTCTTCAATAAATTGACCTTCAACAAATAGGGCACAAAATTTATCTTGGAACTTCAATAGTTCCATGCATTAGACATTCAAGAAAATATATTAAACAATAGGATTCACTTACAAGATAACATGCAATATATCCTTCCATCAAACAAAGAATAGCTCCAAAGAATATCCAAAAATCAACTTTCAAACTTCAAAGTGCATCCTGTGATCTCCAATTCACCCACAAGAAGCAAGTGTGAATTCTCTAAAGAGGTCCAAATTCACAAAGTTGATGGTGATGAGAGATGAAATGACATCTCTCCAATATATATGTGTCCTAACATGTGCTATTAGGCCTACAAGCCCCTAAAATCATAAAGTGATGGGCAAGAAACACCTCTAGGTCATAGGCCGAACTAGTAACCAATGTGATAAATGATAAAATCTCCTAAAGGAGGGCCAAAATGATGACATCATGTATGCATAGGCCTTCACAGGGAAGGCGTTGAGGCCAAATGGTGCCTTGTGTTATGTAGAGGGCATCCAAAATCATGATGGAGGGGTTGGCCCCTCTGTCTTAGTGCAAATCATCCAGTGGATCCCTAAATATGGTTTGGGGCACAAACTGGGTCTCATGGGTCTCCATGTGGCTAAATCTCTGTTTCTGCTCCAACACTGAGGGCGCTAAAGATGGTGCTAGCCCTCCCATGTCTCAAGGGCTGAGACAAATCTCATCTGGGCCTCGAATCAACTGCCAAACCATGTGATCACTGCTAAGCCAGCTAGGCCATGTTGGTCCAAGTGCATCATCTCATGAATAATGTGGGGCAAAGTGCAAGCTTGTTGAGGTGCTGAGGGTGCGCATGGATATGAATGATGCTTTGCATGTGACAGGAGTCCCATGGCTCTAAACGCTTCACCTGTAGGGTGTCATATGCTCCTACAATGGGCTTGGACCCTTGTTAAGTTACCCAACCCATGATGAAAACCACCTGCCAATCACACACAATATCCAGTGATGCATCTTCACCATTAGGTACAATAAACATTAGTGCATCCAAGTGGACCAAGCTTGTTAATTAAGGGAAAAATGACACTTGATACAAGGCTTCCCTTCCAAATTTAGGGCTTTGATCACACAATAGTGTTACCTCCCTAGGTAGGAGTGGTTGGTTAATTGATGACCCTATTAGGTGTTCTGCCCTCTAGGGGAATGACAAGTCCATGGTACGTCCTTCCATTAATAGGTGTCATGGGAATAATGATGGAGTAGAGGGGAAGGGGTCTTAAGGTCAAATGCCATGGTCAAAGGGGTAACAATGATGAGGAATTCCACATTCTAGGCATACAGATTTGAGGAGGGAGCAATCGTGGATGCATGAGTTACCTCAGCCTTTGTTTTTCCATGTTGAAAATAGTAGCAAGAAATGTATTCCTTGATTTGTGCCGTAATTCAAGGAGTCAAATTGAGTTTCTTCTTTGGCATGCTTGATTTCTTAAAATTTAGGAATATTTCCTAAAAATCAGGGCGAGTTTAGAAGCAGTTAACTAATGCGCTCAAGTGGAAGGACGAGTTACTTGTCTTCTAGTGTGAGTTACATGAGGAAAAGGACGAGTGATTGTGTCTTAAGTTCTAGAATTAAGACAAGATGAGTTGTATGTGTGTTTTCACTTAGTTAACTCAATCAGTCACAAAATCATTCCAGAAATAGAACTTGCAAACTTAAGCCATTCAAATTGCTTTATAAGAAGGAACAAAGGCACTCATTGCATCATAATTGAGCACAGGTTTGTGTGAGCTTGTGAGAGAAAGGTGCCAAGAGTTCTTGTGCGAACTGTTGGAGAGGAAAGCAATTCCTCAAGGAAGTGTGCATAGAAATAAGAGGATTTCCTATTTAATAGGGGCTACTAGTGCGCATAAAAATAAGAGGCAGGATCAGGGATAAAGCAAGTGTTCAAGCCTAGTCTAAGGCACTGAGAACCATTGTATTCTCTAGTGAAACAAAGATTGTTTTTAAGAGATTTGTTGCTCATTCTTCTTCAATAATATTCTCAATCAAGTAGAGGGTTTTCCCAGTTCGGTTCCCTAGAAAAAAAAGTTGTGTTATTCTATTGTGTATTTATTTTGTTCTCATTCCACTGTAAATTCGGTAGAGAAATTTTGTGTCTATATGAAAAGAAATAGGAGGATTTCCTATTTAATAGGGGCTACAAGTGCGCATGAAAATAAGAGGTAGGATCAAGGATCAAGCAAGTGTTTCAAGCATGGTCTAAGGCATTGAGAACCATTGTATTCTCTAGTGAAACCAAGATTGTTTTTCAGAGATCTGTTGCCCATGATGTCAAAGGGGGAGAGTGACTTGGTGTTGTTGTTGCCATCAAGTCCAAAGGGGGAGATTGTTGGCATTATGATACAAGTGTTGTCCTTGATGGCAACTCACTCAGATGAAAGATCTCAGTACAGTAGGTTAACAACACAGAATTATAGATCAAACTACAAAGGATGAAGAATGGGAGGTATACGCAGGTTCACCTTGACCAAGCTGTGTATACACGCAGGTTCACTGAACACAAGTAGCATATAAGAACATGCACTTTCGCAGAAGGAAAAGCACGTATATCTTGGAAAACTCAGTTTTTGGTCTGATGTATTTGGTCCATGGTATTGGTCCAAGGTATTTGGTCCGAGGTATTGACCCTAGGTATTTGGTTATAAGTGGTTTTCGTCCATGGTATTGAGAAAGGCCTAAAACTATATAAGGAGGAGAAGATCATTAGGCCAAGGTGTGAAAGTATCGAATATATGATGAAGTGTGAGATCTAGTATGCATGTGATTGACTTATGGTGTTGTGCTTGATCTGAACTAAGGATGAACCATAGCGGTTGATGAAGGACAAGACCTAATGATGGATCGAGATCTTAAGGCTTGAAATGAATTATCATTATGTGGTTTGATTATGTATAGTCTAGATCTAAATACTGACGCATGTGTTATTCTGTAAATACTATGATCTGGGTATAACTGAAGTCCGGAATAGCTGCAAAATTATGAATTAATATGTGTAGATGTGTATGCTGGTTAGTTTTGATAAAAGCGTGTATACACGTAGGTTCGACACATGGAAGTAGCGTATATCTCATAAAATATGTTTCAGTTGTTTCTGTTTGCCTGTTGTAGAGTTTTGGGTTCTGGTTATTGTATTCTGGTGACAATATTCTGAATGATCAGATTGATTGTGATTTAATGATGGGTTGTCAAAATAATTGATTGATTCAGTTGTGGTTGAGTTTCAATGATTTGTTGATGCAGATGTATTTGATGATTGAATTATGATTTTGTTGATAGATCTAGTTTGAAAATTTATGAAACATGGTCCTTGGAAGAAGAAAGAAGATCGTAGCCTTCTGTAGGTCGACACCTACATACTAGTAAACATATTGACTAGTACAAGAGCTAGGGGGTTGTAGCTCCCTTCCATTAGAAACTGGAGAACGAGAGAAGGTTGTAACCTTCTACAGGTAGAAGCCTTCGTACTGGTATAAGTTTGCACTAGTACAAGATTGTAAACAGATTTTCTTATTATTAAAAGAGGACAGAGATGACAACAGTGGGTGGTTTTCACCCACATTGGGTTTCCACCTTATATCTTGGTGTTCATGTCTGTTTCTTATGTGTTATGCTTTATTTTGCTTTTATTGCATTGTAAAATAAATCTCTGATATACTGGTTAAAGTTCAATGCATGATAAATTGGGTAAATCAAAAGTTCTCTGCATATACGCTAGTTGCTTTAAGTATAGTCGCGTGTACATGCTGGTTCACTTAGCTGAAGCAGCGTATACAAATATGTTTGGGAAATAAAATTATTAACCTGATAATACTGATTCACCCCCCCTCTCAGTATTATTTCCAACACATTCCCTTTCCAAAATCATTACACTTGTTTTGTGTCATTGATGTGGGATACAACAAGGCCCTCCTACGACGAGTCGCTTCTTATCGACATCAATACACTATCCAAGAAGTTGACTTAGAAACACCCTTCCAGTACCTTGAGGCTTGCATACATCAATGGCAAGTTTCTCGCTTTCGACGACATGTTGACATCACTGACCTTCGATTGAAAGGCTTTGTATGGTGTTCGACATCAAAACATTATTCACACCATGCAGAATGTACTGCAGTACCTTGAGAATCATTATCATTATTGGTGATCTCTCTCGCGTCTTTTAACTGCTCACATCATTGGCTGGTAATTAGATGGTGTCTTCCATTGTTCAACTTCAGATCACATATTCACATGGTTAGACTCGTACTTGAGCAAACGATTGGATGAGATAGAAGACCCCGGATCTAGTTTCATCCATCCGGGCTGTGATTTTAGGAAAGTACTAAATCATCTGTACGATGGCTTTACACTGATGGTCATCCCATGATGGGTCTATATCTATAGACGACTATCTATGTACATGTAATGAAAGCTTATATACTGAGTATGGGTATGCCTTCCCTCAGCAATTCATGAAAAATCCAAAATATCATGATGTTATGTATTGTAATCGATGCAGGTCACCATCCGCTTCAGTTCCTCTCTGTCACATCATAAAGCATATCACTCAACATTATCATTTTCGACTTCATGTTTTAGGGGGCAACTGTTACAGGTCTATTTGGGCACATCACTCCCGACATTCAGATCAGTACTTTTAGGGCTCATCAAACCCTAATTCAGTTGTTACATGTCCTAGACAAGTCAACTCGTTGAATGCCTCCTTCTATGAAAGTTTCGTGGCTTGAAGCCTTCCTAAAATGCCTCCTTGGGACACCAGCGCAACCCAAGCCTTCAGACAATGCGTTGCAGAGCAGGCAGGCCCACTATGGCCTGCACTACAATGCACTTAGGCCCTCTTTAGCCTATGTTGGGCGAGATTGAGGGAAATCTGCGTAGGCTTCTGGGAATATTTCTTCATTCTAGATGATTCTAGAAGGTTCCCATCTCTTATCCCCTCCTATGAGCTTGAAATTGGATAGGCTAAGGATCCATTAGCCTCCTATCCTCTCATCCCTTGCTCCATGGAAACTAACTCCAAGTTTGGAAAGCCATTCAATACCCTCATTTATGAAGAAACCACCTCCATTTCCTATAAATTGAGCACTCATCATAGTGATCATTTCCAAATTTGTGTTGTTCTATTGTGTATTTATTCTGTTCCCATTCCACTGTAAATTTGGTAGAGAAATTCTATGTTTATATGAAAAGAAACTTGTTTTCAAATTTTTCATATTAGTAGTTGCAAAATTTCGTGGATTTTCTACATGGTATCAGAGCAGTGAGCAGAATAAACATTAGCACGAAGGAAATCAGTTTATTGTTGAAGAACATAAATCAATTTTTTTCAAGAGCAGTTCCCTGGACATGCAACATAGCGTACCAAGGACTGAGAGCTGATCATTGTCTTGAAGGATCTTCGAACTTCATTTCTTGGAAAGGGAGGATTATAATAGTATTGGAGGATAATGGTGTGGGAGAATTTGTAAAGCAGGCTGTCCTAGTATCTCAAGATCCCCAACAATTGGTTCAACATATTAAGAATGATGTCAAGGCTAGGAGGATTTTTCTAGAGCGGGTTAAAGATCATGTAGTGCCTCATATCCATGAGAAGAAGACAACTTATGCGATGTACGATATCATCCTGAAGCTACATCAGAGTATTAGTGATACCAAGAAGCTTGCTCTTAAGGAGAAGCTAAGGAGTATCCGGATGAAACAAGTGAGTCCATTACCACATATCATACTAGATTCACTCAGGTTCGAGATGAAGTAGGTGGCATGGCAGTAGTTGTATCTGATCACGACCTTGTGAGTTTCACCTTGGACTTCACAAGCCTTGGAAAGGGTTCTAGGACGCTGTTAGTGGGAGAGAGAACTTTCCAAATTGGGAAAGATTTTGGATTGACTGCATATAGGAAGAGATTTAAAGAGGAACCTTAGAAGGGAGATAAGTCAACACTGAGGATGGGGGTAATTTTGCTCTTACATTAAAAGCTAAGGGCAAGAAAGGAAAAGGGTGTTGAGAAATCCATTAGGGCAAATTTAAGGCAAGTTATTCTTGATTTCTCTTTACTTGACATTTATCTGTGATATTACATTTTTTTTGTTGATTATGTTAGTGTTCTTATCATCAAATAATGCCAAAAACATGATTACAACCATACAAAATGAACACAAGATGTAGGCACTCAACTAGGGCAAAACCACTCTCTAGGGGAAAACCCAAAGAAATTATTCTCTTCTTTAGAATCAGATCAAATGAGACAACCTAGACCTTTTTAACCAAGACATAGACTTCCTCCAATCCATCAAGTCAGCCTCCCATGTAGTCAAGTCAAACTTCAGTCAAATTCTTTACAAGTCAACACAAATTATTCTCCAAAATCTTAGTCAAATCATGCCTCAACCCTTTCTGCAACATTTGAAGTCTCAGCTTGCAATAGAACGAACCTGCAAAATTTGAGCTCCCAAATGTCTCTTTCTTCTTTGTTGTGGTTATTTATTCATTTATAATGATAAAGACTCCTCATTAGGCTTCTTCACACCTCCTTTACTTGAAAGCTTGCAAATCAAATTCATGATTGGATGATCTCATAATAGGTCCATTGCTCAACTATTTACAATGGTTTGGGGCTCCTCTATGAGGATGAGATGAAGAGGTGGGCAAGCCAAGTTGATGGAGGAGGCTAATTTTACAATATTGACTCTTTTACAAATTTATTTCTCAATATACAAAGCCCAAGAAGGTTCTATAACATGATGACATGGTCAATGACTTATGACTTAATCCTAGAAGCCTTCAATGGAGGCTAGACCTAGAACAAAAATAAATAAGCATGAAACCCATGCTAATAAATAATTTTTCTTTTATAAATAATTTTCTTTTTCCTTTCTTTTGACATACATTACATGATGACTCAAATACAGTTATGAAGACCGATACTAGTTACATTTCTCAACACTCCCTCTTAACTAGGGAGGTATTCATAATTGTTTAATCGGTACAAGGTTGACCTCAATTTGAAATATTCTTAAGAAGAGTATAATAACATACACAATGCTTGGGATACCCTCACTGCATTTGCCACTATAGGTACCATCAGGCTACAACCCTGATACCAACCCTTATAGGGATCTAGGTATCAACACTAAACTAGAGCTCCAACTGATACCCTCCCTTTGGGATCTAGACATCAACTGAGATCTCAATACTAACCAGACCACAATGTCCTCCCAAGTACCATCATACAAGCAATTTAATGGTACTTCATCTCTTATTTTCAGCCAAATTAGAGACATTTATCAATATGCCAACTTTTCAGGAAGAGATCAACACATCTACCAATCCGAGCATGCTCCTAAAACTACTTATTGGGAAGAGATTTCGTCAACACATCAATTAATTGTTCATCTGTTGGCATGTATTGTAGCTTCACGACCCCAAACAATATTCAAACTTCCAATGTATATGTTCTTGTATGCTAGCACAATCTTTGGGGTCTTCAACTGTTCTGATGCTGCTTAGGTTATTACAATATCCAAACATATCTCGATGGAAAATTTCTTCTTCCATTTCTCCAGCAGCACCAAACCAACCTCAACACTTTTCAAAACATCCAATTCTTGTTCACAACTTCATCAATCACAAACACAACTTTATTAATCACAAATAACCATCTTGTAGTGCTTTAGCCTTTCTCCGATCTTTACTCTTTCTTCAAGGTCTATAGCTGCCATAATATGCCCTCCCTCTTGAGTCTTAACTAGGGAGGTATATGCTTTCTTTATCCAAGCTTCTTCTTTATTAGGAGATAAATTCATCAACAACTCAACAGCACAGGCTCTATCATCATATTATCAGAGAACTTCAACTTTCCGGGACATCATTCCTTCTATCCCCACTTGGCAACAAGGTCATCAACAATGTATACTTCAATGTTACCAAGATTCTTACAACTCCCTCTTTCCAACATGCTCAACATCATCATCGAGTCATCATCAAGTATGATGTAGGTAAGCATTTTCAACATTTTGAAGACTGTATCTACAAATCTTCAACAAGAAGTTCAACCAAGCACAAATATAGAGCATGAAGTCAACTTTATCAATATAGGGTTAGCACATCGACAAAATGGGATCATAATAAATCAAACTTTAGGTATCAAAACCTAAATCTAGTTAGGTTTGCAATCAATAAGGATTACACTTTTCATGCCCTAGACTTTCACAACAATCTATGCTAGGGTTTTTGTCACAAACCTTAGACTCCATCATGAACAATTTATTTCAATCATAGCAAAAGCATTATTACATCTAGGTTCTCATTATCATGCTCCGGAAACTTATATCAATCTCTAATACACATAAAAACTATAATGTTAGATATACAACAACTCGACCACACTAGGGTTTTAGTCAAACAGAAGCATATACATACCTAGGGTTTCATTTCTAGGATCTTGCATTAATTATTACAAAGTTTTGTCATAAACTCTAATTCATCAAACCCTAAAAATCTAGGGTTTCATCGTTAATGTCAACATACCCTAAGCATCAAAATGCTAGGGTTGTAAAGTGAACCCTAAAGGTTAGGGTTTTACCAACATCAACAAAAGATAGAATGTATGACAAGCGCTGATTTAATCTAGAGATTAATCATCCTAACAAATAAGAATTTTGATGATTCAAAACCCTAGACATGAAAGAGTTAGTAATACAAAGCAAATTTAAAAAATGTTCATACCTTTTAATATGAAGAAGACTAGCTACAAATCATGTGATTTTAAGCATACCTTGAGTTGCTCTCTTTACAAACATTATCATCATGGTCCATTTCCATATGAGTCAACTTTCATTAGAGTATCCAAGGATCCAATTTGATTTACCATTTTGCTTCCTTCACTATATGCTTGCAATATTTATTGACAAACCAAAGTATACAGGTATAATAGCGTGATGATTTTCATTACCTTTTAGTAGATGAATTCTGTAATATTCCTGCTTAGGAAATACAATGATAAACAAGCAAAAATATACATGCAACACATAAAATCTAACATGCAGTAAGTGACCCACAAATTTAGCCAAGAAATGTGTAGAACTGAGCCATTTTATATATATATATATATATGCAAGTGGAAAGTACAAATCTGAATGGAGTGTGTGCACATGGGCTTGCTAAAGCAAGCTTGACAACCCCAGGTGAGAAAGTGCGTTGCCCAACTACTAGGAAGTACTTCCCCTTATATTTCTGTGCTGGCCTGGGAAAATTGCAACTGCTGGCTGGAAGGAAGATGCTGTTTGGACCCTCTAGAGTGCTCCAAAAGTTCTGAGAAATTACCCACATGCACTACTCCACTAGCTCAACCAAACCCAAAAATGTCTCACAAACCCAAATGGTGGAAATGGCCTTGGAATAAACTGCATCCTCTATCAATTTATGTTGTTGGCTGCTGTGTGGAACTAAGAATTCTGCCTGCATAAGTGCTTAGAAAATTCTGCAAAATTAATCTTGGTCTCTCCTGAATAAACCCAGAAAAATATAGAAAGGGTTGGGCCTAGTTCCAACCTTCCAAATTTGTCCCCAATTAGAGTGAGCACTTCCACCTATTGGAAAATTTGTACCACCCATAAATCTGCTGCAAATGAGCCCCCAAATGCTGAGGAATGTTCCCCAAAATTCCCCTTATGCCTCCTGGAAAATCTGAGCTCAAAACCCCGAGCGAATCCTCCCACAACTAAGTCTCTCCCCAAGGAACTGCGCAGACCGGATGAGATTGCCTCTGTGTGTGCATTGGAAGAAGAATTTCGGCTTGAGGAATAGCCATTGATTCAGCTCACCAAACTCCCACAAAATGGTTGCAAAATACCAAAGTAATGTGACCCCAAAAGCTCGATGCCAAAATGGTTCTGTAGCTCCCTCTCCCAAGGTGTGCGTATTTCCCTTCTGTGTCCAGAATGTCCCAAGAACAGTTCGATATCACCTTTAGAATTCTCCCAGATGAGCTCACACGTGTAGCTATGGCTCCCCTAGGGTGGCATTCAGAGTCCAACGAAGGAGTTGAGGTTTCCCCTCAGAAACCTCGTGTGTTAAACAACACAGTGTTGACTTGGCTCAACAGCTCAAGCAAACAATAGTATAATTTTCAGATTGATAAAAGCTCCAAATGATGGTCCCTCCTCGTCTATTTATGCTTGCTGACCTCTTCCTCTCATCGTGGGCCCCATTCTCCACTATTACGCCTTCCTTCTTCCTTCTCTCTCCACAAGTGCATTTCCCTAAGAGAGCGCGTATTCCTTTGGTGTGTGCCCCCCACAACCCACCAAGAATTCAATTTTTTCCTCTCCCATGTCAAAATACCCAAAAGTGTGGCTAATTCCAAAATGATCGAAAAGTGTAATATTTCCCAAGTGGGTTAGGAAAATTGGGGATATTACAAATTCCTAGGGATTTTGAGTACAAACCTTAACTAGCTTTAAAGAGCAGTATGTCAAAATCTAGACACCATTCAATTCTCCTTTCGCAAAGGATTGTCATATACCTACAAACCGTAGAAACCATAAGTTAGGGTATCTTAGAGGGAACAAGAGAATTAGAGTGAGATTTTACAATCCCTAAAATACAAACAATCTTCATCACAATGAAAACTTGTCAACCCTAGAATCATATGTTGAAATTTCTAAGTCTAACACGTTAGAAATTCTTCCTGCATTATCTGGTTTATTTCACCTACTTGTTTATTCTTTAACAAGATATTTAACCATACAAATACTGAAAAGAAACACACATGCAGTCTCAACTCATATACAAATCATTAACTGAATTAATAGACAAACATACAAGGGACACCATTATTTTTGGACAATAATCCCCGAAAAAACCCAACTTGGGAAAACCAGTGCAACAGTTCTGAGGATTTTATTGTTAAGCAGTTTTCTTGAGTACAACTAGGGTGCCAAACTGGTTCACCCAACAGAGATTTCTATTTGATAGTAATACCTCTCTTCCGAAACAGATATTCAATAGGTCTGCCACACGAAAATCCTTCCAGCACTTCTCCAAGGCTCTGCGTCAGCCCTGCTAGCCTTTGCGTTGCTCTAAAACCCCCTGCGTCAGCCCTCTGCCTCTCTGCCTCAGCTCTTTGGCTCTTTGCGTCACCCACGCAGGCCTTGCTAGCCTCTGCGCAGTCTCTCTGGCCTTCTGCGTGGCTCTTGCTGACTCTGCGTAGCTTCCTCAATCACTGCGCTGGCCCTCTGGCACTATCCCTGCCTCTCTGCTATGCACTCACTGCCCCTCGCTGCAACTCAGATCACTTGTTCGAATTTTCTCAGCAAACTCCGCTCCAAAAAATCGAACTGACTGATTAGTCTTGGTGTATCTCCAACTGACCCTCAAGCTTCCTTTTATACTTTTCTTGTTGAGTCTTCAACAACCGAGATTAAGTCTCTAATCAGCGACTAAGATTAGATTTGGCTTGATCCATGTCATTTAGAACATTCTCATCCAGTTTTATATTAATACCCATTAATATTTTAATTTTCCTAAGTTTAGACTTAGGAACCTCATTAAAAATATTAATTATTTTAATATCTCTCTACCGAGTGGAATTTCCCCAAACCATTTCTGGGTCTTGGAGATCTCATGTGCTTTAGCCTCTCCACGAATTTTCATGGCTAGAGCACATCCGATGCTACCACAAATCAACATCATATAAACCCTAAAACATTTAATGCTAGATTCAAACGAACATTCTATACATACCTCAAGATTACATACCTTTGTTTTGAAAGTTTGATGTTCCATTGAGCTTATTAGTCTCCTTGTAAACCGAAGACATATTGTTAGATTATTGAGACATAAAGAACAAAACAATACTTACTTGAGTTTGATAAGATCTCCAAGGATTTTTTTCACAAGATGGTGCAAAATGCAATGTTCCACCAAGTTTCCGGGATGTGGGGACGGGGGAGCGGGGATATGTTATGAATATAATTCATATTAAATTAATAAATATAA
>APFE030398170.1:74144-101387 GCA_000404065.3 Pinus taeda | reverse complement strand
ATCAAATCAAGAAAAAAGGAGCCTAATTCAAAAATAATGAAGGAAGTAGTCAAGATGAGTCCCACACAACAATCACTATTTTGGACTAAATTTCCATTTTGTTAAAACGAAATTGGATATACTTGTATTAAAAAAAAAATGCAATCTAAGATGTCCAAGGCGTGGAAGATTATTTAGTGCATAAAAACATCAAGACAATGAGCAGATGCAAATAAAACAATTAATGGAAGAAATCACCAAACTTCAACAAAAGAACGAAGCATCAGAGAAGAAATATAAAGATCTCGAAGATCAGTTTCAAGAAAAATCAACAAAAGGTAATGAAGATATTTTGCGTCAAAGAGACCATAATTAAAAATTACTTGAACAGATCAAGAAGCAAAAATTAAAGCAAGAAAATGAAAGTTCTAAGTAAAAACTCAAAGAGAATCTATCAAGGAAGGAAGAAAATTTACATTTAAAAACTCTGAATCAAGGGTTATTAGAACAAATAAAAAACTTAAAAGATAAAGAGAAGGATTCTAAGGAAAAAGTCAACGATTCAAAAAATGACGAACTTGTACGTCTAAAGAATCATAACCAAACCCTACGTACGCAAATAAAAAAGCTAAAAAATGACAAGAAGTCACTAATGGACAAGTTAGAACAACTTCAAAACGAAGTATTGAAGTCGTTAGTTGTTTCAGTCCAAGTTGAAGATAAAAGAATAAATACTCAGTGGATATCACAAGTAAAGAAGAAGATAAATCTAGAGAATATAAGACATATTCAGAAGTTGTAGTTCAAATGATAGACATTCCAAATTAAGATTCAGTATCCAACTCGACAACAACAACCCCTGGAAGAAATCATGAAGCTGCCAAAATGATAAAGGAAAGTCCAACCAAAAGAACTATTTATTGACATCTGAATCACAAGAGCAGACTTTTCAATTAATCTATGTACCAGTATCACTCAAAACGAAAACAACAAATTTATGTTCCAAAGAACACTGAAGTTTGCAGAATCCAATCCTACGATAACAATTCATCACAAATTTCGAGTGACTAGAGGATTTCACAGAGGATTAATCTAGGATGGTCAGATCCATTTTCGATTCGACAATATTATTTATCGCTTCAAGAATCATATCATCTTGTAACAACGAAGATGACAGTTTTGTGACGAGTAGAAAAAAAGAGATCCAACCTTTCATCAGTAAGCTTTGAGAACAAAGCTTTTTGAAGAGAGGGGCAATGTTATGAATATAGTTCATATAAAATTAATAAATATAAATATAAATATAAATATATATAAATAAATTAATACTAATGGTAATTTAGTTAGTAAAAAGAAGACCATGTCTTAGAAACATCACCATTCTTGAAAGGGCACCTGCCTAAGGTATATAAGCAAGATCCTCATTCTCATTTGGAATCATCTTACATCATTAAATATACAATATCAAATATACGTTACATGTTTTACAATGGACATTTTAGTCTTTGATGTATTTTAAAGATTTCCGCTTTGTATACAACTTTTGGTTGTTATAGGATATGCAAGAGCGACCTATGCAAAAGCTCTCCACCAATTTTTAGGAAACGTGGGGGGATGTCGGGGTCTTTGAAACAAGGGGCACCCCGACAAAAATAGTAAAATAAAAATACTAAAAACCTATAAATATATCATTGAAATTTTATAATTTAACTGTCTTTATCATTATATAACACTTACATGATGAAGGGTAAATCGATGAATCATGTAACTGAAACAAATTTAAAATGAAAAGCATGATACAATTATACATGTAACTGTAACAATATACAATCAAAATAAAAGTTCAAACCATATTGAAGTTCCAACTGTGAATACTGAATATTGAAATAAAATTCAAGTCAGATACATCAAGATTCAAATTTTTATAGAGTCAAGTCTAATATATCATATATCAAGATTCAAAACAAACTGAAGTCTGAAAGAAAAAAGTTGATAACATAAGAACATATCAAATGACAAATGAGAATACTTGATCAAGGTAATGTCCTGCTAGTCTTTGCATCCAATTGCTGCATGAATAAATCAGGATCAACCATGTCACCATCTGAATCAGAATCACTTGCATTCTTAAACATGCTAAGTGGCACACCAACCAACCCCATCTGTATCTCATCAAGTCCCTCCTCCATATCTACTTGTGCATCATCATTTGGATCAACATCCCATCGGATTGCTGGTCCCTTGAAATACTCAGGTGTCTTCCTATGCTTAAGATGTAGGGAACTATGCACAACAACTAACTTCTCCTCTCTTCTAGAGGTAAGCTTGTTCCTATTGATAGAGTGGATGAAGCTATATGTGGATCAATTCCTCTTTGCTGCAGAGGAACTAACAATTTGAGACAACAAACGCATAGTTAGATGTTTGAGCTCTGGAACACCATCCCCACGCATCCTCCACCAACTGATTGGGTCATCTTGGGCTAGATCTATGCGATCTACTCGAGCACCATGTGTGTTGAAGGGGCCACTAAGAGATGCAAACTGAACAAATGGTTTTCGAAGTTTTGTTCTCTCCTCATTGTACATCTTTGCAATTGCATCAAGGAAGCCATTGTTTATGTCAAGATCATCAATAGGAGGCACTCTCTTAGGCCTTTCAACATACCATTTTGGGTTTAATTCATATGCTACCGTGTGCAAAGGTGTGTTCATGCGATCTCACTTACGTTGAATGATGGGTTGAATCCGGGATGTATAGAACTCTAATGAGGGCTCCCTCTGCTGAATGGTTGCCTTCACACGATTCAACATGCTATCAAATGTCTCATAGATTTCTCCAAGACTAGGGGCATCTGAATCAGTGTAACGAATGACCTCCAAAATAGGGACCAAGAATGGCACCAAATAAGAACAATTTGCCCACCAATCATTGTCCAACTCTTGAAGCCTAACCTTCTTCCCCAAGTTTGTCTTTAATTCTGACCACCTTCCCCACTCTGGACTCACAACCAAGGATTGTAGTGGTGCTTGTACCTCTAGCATCCTCTCCAATAAGAGAAAATAACTAGCATATCTAGTGTCGTTGGGCTTGAGGAAATCCTTCCTCGTCTAATCCCTGTACACGGCTAAACATTTACACATCTCTAGTAGCTATCACCAAGTTTGATATCCATTGAATTTTGCCAATGTCCTTTAGTGCATCAACGAGTGCATGCACAGAACAAGGAGTCCAAGAAATATGTTGATACCTGCTTTGAATCAATAACCTGACTGATCTACAAACTGTTGCTGCGTTTGTCACAACCTGCACCACACTATCAGCCCCAACTTCCTCTATAGCTTTTCGAAGAAGCTCAAATTGGAAAGATGCATCCTTGCGCTTTCCAGAACAGTCAATGACTTTAAGAAAGAATGGACCTTAGCAGATGTCACTATGATGTTAATTAGTGGGTGTTTTCAGATATCAGTGCATCCATCCATAACAATAGAGAAACCAAGCCTCACCCATGTTTGTCTCATTCTCTTTTTTTGCACATTAATTTTGGGCACTTGTCTATCTAAAATTGTTGTTCTTAGCTTATGTTCTTCGGAAGGTACATATGAAGGCCCTATTTTTGCAATTGCATGGTGGACTCGCTTTGGTGCCAGAGTACACCACCTGCGAAAGCTTGCCATTCAAATCCTCAACCAAACATGTAGCTCCTAAGGATGCGAGCGCAACTGGAGTGTATTTGAAAAAATACGCAACAAGAAGTGCAACAGGTTAAACTTAAAACTTAAAATATTCCAAATTTCCAATTAATTTTTTGAATTCATTAAATACTTTTTTTTATAATTATTATTTTATGATCTTTGTACAGGTTGGAGTCCCAGCGACTTAATGACATGATCTATGTCTACTACAATCTTCGATTGTGGGTGAGGCAACTTGAGAGGATACCTGATATGGAGGCCATCTCATTGGATGGGATTGACACCACTGCTGCATGGAGAGTTGAGGTTGAGAGGCCTCTCATGGAGTTTGCCGATAATTCGTTAGAGCAGGAGGTAGTGGAAGGCGTAGAGGGGGAGGAGGAACAACAGGAGGAGGTGACACCACCTACCTAGGCTACCCCTGCCACCAGTAGAGGACGTGGTCTACCTCCTGTAGCTCCTAGTTCTTCAGCTTCTAGAACACAACAAAGTCCATTGTCAACTCCACCAACATCTACATCTCGAAGGAAAGGGAAAGCTATTGCATTTTCTCGCAAGAAGGGTGGAGGAAATTAGTGGTATTAGTTATTTGGGTCATTTCATTGTATATGACATTATGATTCATGATATGGATACATTATTATATTTTTTTGTTGATATTTGGAGGCTGAGTTGGGACTCAGGAGTCAGGACTTTCTATTCAGGACATGATTCACTGTTATGTGTGATGTAGCACTAGAAATGATATTACACATCTTATACATTAGTTCTTTTATCGTATTTATGTGTCAATGTATTTATTTTATGTTGTAGATGCTTTAGATATTAAAAAAATTGAAAAAAAATGAATATTTTTGTATTTTACGATTTTTTTCTGATTTTTTCCCCTCGCTGATTTAATCCCAATCTCGATTTTTGCAACATTGAGTAAAAGCCTTTGTCTTTTTTGATGAAGCACTGGATGGAGGCATATTTGTGCATGGATCAACATTTTTGCTAGAAAGCAGTCCTTTTCCACTGGCTGCCCTTTCTAGCCTCCAAAACTGCTCTTCGGAGGAATGTATATTGATTCCCTTACCTGTAATAGCCAAAATATGTTGCTTCACCCTGGTATAGCTACCAACAAAGTGATGCCCACAAATATTGCAGACCCAATCACGTGAGCCACCAACTTTTGGATTTTTTATTTTTATTTTTATTTTTGGTTAGATTAAAAGTTGTTTTAGAGGATTAAATGTCCCCTTTCGAAATTTTTCCAAATCTTTTGGTGGGCCTTCAGAATTTATGCCATGCAAAGGCCTATTCTGATTCCCTGCCCTCTTGTGATTGCTTTCAATTTCTTCTTGTGCATCATGTGACTTACTACTACTGTAGCTGTAGCTACCATCGTTATTCCTAGAATAACGCATAGTTGTAACTTGTATGTTGTAACAAGGTTTTTGAATTGATTTAAAAATTTAAACAATAAATAAGGTTTTATGCAAAATTTTCATAAATTCCAGGACTGTGATAAATCAAAATGCTTTGAGATTGAGTGTACAAGGCAGTGGAGACATTCTATCAGTGATACACCACTGATTACTTTATTGATTTCAAAGGTGTCGTTGCAATAGAGGAATGTTGCAACAGGGCAACAACTTTATAAGAAGAAAGTTAGAAACAAAACTTACCCTCTTTTGTGCCTGAATCGCCGAACGATGGCCGTTGGATTATGCCCTAGACTTTGGAGTATGCGTTGTTGCTGATGAATATGCCCTGCGACTTGGAGTATGCGGTTGGTGCTATGGCTGTGCCCTGGCGGCTGCTGCTAGAGAACCGAGATGGGGCAAGAGTATGGTAAATGTTGAGAGCCAAGTCGACTTCAAGTATAGTGGCAACGACTGAGAGAGGCAAGTTGACTTCAATGACTTCGAGTGCAGTGATGGGTAGCTGTGAGGAGTCTGAAACAATGAAAAATAAAAAAAACCCTTCAGCCCCTTCGTAATTGTTGGTCAATAATTGTCATTGATGAAATATAAGCACGCTTGATGGATGCTGCACTATTGGAGGATTATAATTGATAACACACCTGATGACATATATCATATTAAACCAAAGTTAAATTGGAGAAATATCGTATCGACATTATATCATATCGACGTTTTTATTGTGTGTCACCACTCAAAACCTCCGATCTCTGATATGCGATAACCTCTGACTTTCGATATGCAGACTCGACCAGATTTAATAACGATTTAATTACCAAATTGCATCCGCCACTTTATCGAAACTTTTGAAATGACAACTCCGATAAGACCTAATCTCTGATTGCCAATATGGTTGCAGACCTAATTGGCTTTATCATAATGTTTTAATATAATATCGCATTCACTGCGTCAAAACTTTCCTATATTGCAAGTTTTGCACACTGTGTCATGTTAAAGCTTCCGATACTTAAACCTCTGATACCCATCCACATCATGTCAGCCTCCATCCAAGGGTCATGTCCCTTCATTTTCATAACATAATGTATATATATAAAACCGCAGACCTTCATTTCTTTAAGCTAACTCGGTCATCCATCACAGAGAGTAAGATACAGTTCATAACTCGTGAAATTAAAAGAACAAAGGAAATGAGACTTAGAGGCTGAGAAGGATCACTAGATACCTGAAGCAGATAAGGCCGTAAGAGCTTGGACAGGAAGCCACACTTACTCAGACCTGGTGCATCTATTCAGAAGCTCGGACTAAGCCACCTTCTATACCCTCGGTCCTATACATACATTCTGTAGCTACTCTCGGACTTGTGCATAATTCTGTGGCTTGAATTTGGGAACATTTCAGTTTCAGTGGAGCCCAGATTTGTTGGACATTTCAGTTTCGGTGGAGCCTAGATCTGTGGGACATTTCAATTTAGTGGAGTGCGGATTTGTGGGTAGTGTAGTCTTGGTGGAGCCCAGATTTGTGGGACATTTCAATTTCAATGGAGTGCGAATTTGTAGGTAGTGTAGTCTTGGTGGAGCCCAGATCTTAATATAAAAGTGTGGAGGACTGTGATATCTTAAAACTACCGGAGGAGGCTTAGTGATAAAAAGGGTGAAGAAATATTCAGACTATCTGTGGAGGGGAAATACCTACAACGCCAGGACACAGATCTGGCCACAAGGCATCTCAAATATAGTTCAGTTTGATGATACAATAATGGAATGACTTTGGCGGCATCATTCATCATGATCATCTAGTGAAGGACATAAAGGATTGAGAACCTTGGACAGTGAAGCACTAACGGTTTTGGAGCAAATGAACGTGTGAAGTGCAAAACACAATTTGTGACTTATCTATCTATATTAAGAAGACTAAAGGTTGGTGCCCTAGGGGTTGGAGCCTCTAAAATTAGGCCGGAGCTTTGAAAAGGATAGGGTTGGAACCCTAGAGGTTGGAGCCTCACACAAGTCCAAATAGGTGCTTGGAAATAGGTTGGAGCCTAGAAGATTGAAGGGTTAGTGCCCTCAAACATCGTTGTACTCAAAACTTTGTAAAAGAGGACAGGTGTCCTCACTTGTTTATAGTAAAATCCTTATTATTTATTTTTCTGATAATAATTATGAAGAATCTTAACTGGTAAACATAGTAATTGAAAAGAAACACTGATTCACCCCCCCTCTCAGTTTTTCCAACACATAACAAGCTTATAAATTATAATGTTTTATAAAAAAAAATTGCAATATGACTTTATTAAAATTATTTGCCGTCAATTTTTTGGGACACAAACGAAACAATCCCTTTTTTTGAGGAAATGACCCCCTTTGGAGTTTTCTTGCGTACCCTTTTTTGGGAGTGTCGGGAAACGACCCCCAGACAATCCCAAGTCCCCAGAGCGCGAGGGAGCGAGGAATCACGATTCCCAGGTGGGTGGACACATCCCCGTGGAACACTGGCAAAATGCCTCCTTCAGTACAACGTCTGAGATACACTCGTTTCATTGTTGCTTCAAGTGTCATACTTCTATCTTCTTTTTTTTGGTCCAATATTATTCAAAAAGATGAGGACTTGATCTTCTTCAAGGTGACATTATTTGAATACTTGAGAGGCTGCTATAGGCCCATTCAAAGACTAATATGTCTCTTTTCTCCAAGTAGGCTCACAACATAAATACTCGTTATAATTTTAGGTCACTATATGAAGCTCAGTTTCTATACCACTATATGGACCCAACATTTCCATGTAAATGAGTGCAAAAATCTTCTTTCATTTTCTTCAATAGGGCTAGACGCCTTATATATATATATGTTCTCATTCTTTTTCCATAGGGGTTTCGATTCCTCTCTTACTGTAGGCTTTGGTCCTCTTTGGCAAATAACTTATTAGGTTACTTTTCTATCACAAGACTTTGACCTAGCTTCCTTTTTAGTTCTTATCAAGATACTTATGAAATCTATGCTTAGAACTTTTGAAAATCTCAGGCCTATACTTTTTCAAGGTCTTCACTCTACCACGAAGATGAGTTTCCCTTTGATTCGCACTCCAAAATACCTTTTTGAAACCTTGTTACAGAGGTTCGGATCTGAGGGTTTATTATGTCAGAGATTTCGGCCCTCAATTCTTCTTAAAAACTTCAGATCCAAAGCCTCATGTCTAAGACCCGTGTTAGGCTTTTTCTAGAGATTCTTGAGGAAGGTTTCCAAGCCTTTTTCAAAACCTTTGTGTTCAAAACTTCAAGCCTTGGTCTATACAAAAAGGAGGCTTAGAAGGCAATCTTTACTGATTCGTTCATTCTCTAAACTTCTGTGATCTTCAAAATAGTCATACATTGATCTTTCCAACTGCCAAGAACATTAACCAAGCTCTAGTACCATGTTGAGAAATCCATTAGGGCAACTTTAAGGAAACTTATTCTTGATTTTTCTTTACTTGACATTTACCTGTGATATTATATTTTTCTTTTGTTGATTATGTTAGTGTTCTTATCATCAAATAAATGCCAAAAACATGAAGATCTCAACCATACAAAATGAACACAAGATGTAGGCACTCAGCGACGGCAAAAGCCCTCTCTAGGGGAAATCCCAAAGAAATTCTTCTCTTATTTAGAATCAGATCAAATGAGACAACCTAGACCTTTTCAACCAAGACATAAAGTTCGTCGAATCCATCAAGCCAGCCTCCCATGTTGTCAAGTCAAACTTCAGTCAAATTCTTCACAAGTCAATACAAATTATTCTCCAAAATCTTAGTCAAACCATGTATTGGCCCTTTCAGTAGCAATTGAAGTCTCGACCTGCAATAGAACGAACCTGCAGAAACTCTAGCTCACACGTGGCAAAAATTTGGCTCCCAAAGGTCTCTTTCTTCTTTGCTGTGGTTATTTCTTCATTTGTAATGATAAATACTCGTCATTAGAATTTTTCACACGTCCTTTACTTGAAACTTGTAGATCGAATTCATGATTGGATGATCTCATAATAGGTCGATTGGTCAACTATTTATAGTGGTTTGAGGCTCCTCTATGAGGTCGACATGAAGAGGTGGGTAGGCCGACTTGATGGAGGAGGCTAATGTTACAATATTGACTCTTTTACAAATTTATTTCTTAATATACAAAGCCCAAGAAGGGTCTATAACATGATGACATGGTCATTGACTTATGACTCAATCCTAGAAGCCTTCAATGGAGGCTAGATCTAGAACAAAAATAAATAAGCATGAAACCCATGCTGATATAGAAATTTTCTTTTATAAATAATTTACTTTTTCCTTTCTTTTGACAAATACATTACATCATGACTCAAATACGATTATGAAGACCGATACTAGTTACATTTCTCAACAAAGGAAAGGGCGAGTCCGGTCAAAGGGGTGACAATAAGAAGAAGGATCTAAGTAAGATCAAATGCTTCCATTGCCATGATTTTGGACACTGTGCTAATAAGTGTCCTGATTGGAAGAAGGTGTCGAATAAGGAGCATGTGGCTGCATCAATTGAGGTATATGGATTGAGAGGTTGATTAAGGAGGCCCAAGAGCAGGTTGAAGCTCCTAGCATCATGTTCAGGTAAAGTAAGCAACCATAGAGGTACACAGGTTATATGGCACTGCTAACAAAGTCGGTGGACATTGAGCCTTCTTCTTACAAGGAGGAAACTTCTTAGCAGGTTTGGCAAGATGCCATGGTGGAGGAATATTCCTTCATCATGAAGAATGATGTCTAGGAGATTGTGCCATGGCTTGAGGGCAAATCATTTGTTGGACCGAGATGGGTGTACAAGGTGAAGCATGATGTAGATGATAGTGTGGACTTTAGAGATGTACAAGGCTAGGTTTGTGGCCAAGGGCTTCTCACAAATTGAAGGCGTAAACTATGATGAGACCTTTGCTTCAGTAGCATCGTATTCATCCATTAGGACTATGCTTGAACTTGTAGCATAGATGGGGTGAAAGATCCACCAGATGGACGTGAAGACAACATTCCTCAATGGAGTGGTTGAGGAGGAGATTTATATGGAGTAGCCAGAGGGGTTCGAGCAGTTCAGTAGAGACACACAAGTGTGCAGGTTGAAGAGAGCTCTTTTTGAGTTCAAGCAGGCTTCGAGAGCATGGTACACTCGTATTAACAATTATCTTTGGAGATTGGGCTTCATTGAGAGTGAGGCATGTTACTCCTGCGGCCTATACCTACTGACAAGTCAGTGAGAAAAAGCATTCAACCCCACAAGGTGTGGTTTGTGGCAGGGAACTAAGAGAATGGGCTGTCACCCTAAATCCCTTCTCTCTTTGTTTACGCTGTCTTCTACGTTAGCTATGGAGGGTGGTTCCTAAATGGAAAACTAAGTTAAAGAAATGTGAGGTTCTAGGAGAGGTGTTAAAGTGAAAGTGGACTACTTTCAAGAATTATTAGCAAAATATGATATGAACAATAAAATTCATTAACATGATAAAACCATAAAAACCAGTGCCTTAAGGTAAAATTGCTCAACATAAATGAAAGATACATTTGCTCAAAACAAAAGTAGAATGCTTCCAACAATGAAAGCAAAACAATCCTGAAATGGAAACAAAGATGTTAGCACGATAATTGATACAAGATATAAAATGCTTTCAAAATATAATCAAAGCTTAAATCAAAGCATATAGAAATATTTTGCAAAAGGAAAAACAATTAGTGTTCTACTTGCAAAAGGAAAATGCAACAATGCTTGCCAACATAAAATATTCAACAATTACAAGTAGAATGGACAATTGCAAGTAAAACCATAAGATGTATTAGCATGAGATGTACTTATACTAGATTTGGATGCAATTAGTCTTGGTTATTTTTAATCTAAAATGTATAATTTAAGTGAGAAGTCCTCCTCTTGAGCTCTTACCAAAGGGTAAAAATTGGGGTCACTGCAAGAAAGAGGGGGCGAGGGCACATAGGTGTTATTAACGATACCCATCCTTTGAGTCTTACGAGCCAGCGTGTGCCTTCGTTCCTACAAGGGGACAAGCCACCTTCATAACTGCAGGGTCACAATGCTTTTACCTTACTTCGTACCAGATGGAAGAACTTTCCAAGAAAGCCTTTTTCCCTATACTTTCTATCAACCAGGTTTATGCTTGGAGGTTAATTTTAGTGAGGATGCATCTATACTAAAATGCCTAATATGGTATGCAAATAAGTTTTCCAAATAGAGATTTGCAATGCATTCAATATAATGGAAATAGTGCTCAAAGTAAATTGCAAAATGTAAACTCAATTGGAAAAGGAAATTAGCTTGCACATGAATTAAATAAGATCACTAAATGCTTTGCTTCAAGAAAATGGAAAGGTGCTCAAAAAGATAACTTGTATAGTTGCTCAAGATAATGCAAAATACATAAGCTTCATGAACATATAAGCTTGTAAGTTACTCAAAATAATTGCTTTGACAAATGATAAACAAATAACCAACTAAAGCAATGAAGCTTGAAATTTATGTGCTTGCAAAATGAGCAAATAACTTAAATAAATGAGCATGTAAACAATGAGCCTATTGTGAGGCCAACATGAAGCAAATGGTTAAATGTTGCTACTTGATTTTTTTTTATATGTTTAGACTAACCTACGTACCCATGGGGGATTTGAACCAGTGACCTATCGCAAGGAGTGCCTTAACAGCGCACCCAATCACCGTCAATCCAAAGCCCTGTGGGCCTTGCTACTTGAAATTAGATGCTTTGCATAAAATAAATTGCTTCCAAAAGTAAGATTTAGAATTGTACTTGAAAGCTAATCTTGAAATGGCAAAGTATGAAAATAAGTAACAAAAAAGGAAATTCAGAAAATTAGCTTGTGAAGGTGGCGATGTGTTAATTTTAAGGCATGCAAAATAAAAAAACTTATAAAACAAGCTCAAAATCAAACCACCCACATGTTCCCCCTTTTGCAAAAAGGAGAAAATGATGCCTTGGGTGAAAACCCAAGCCCCCACAAGAAAAACTAAGCTTTTATTAGATGTTACAAGATGAGAAACCTTGAAGAGGTTTCAAGTAAATCTTCAGGAGGAGTCTTTACAATTAATGGGACTTCTCAAGCTCTAGATCTCCTTCTTGAAACTCAAATTCAAAAAATGAAGTAAGTATAATGAGAAAACTCTCAAGATTGAAGAAGTTATGTGTCTCTTGGTGCCCCAAGGCTCGACCTCCAAAGGTGAATGAAATGTAGCACAAAACAAGGAGTCAGTCCTCCTCAAAAGCACATGGCTTTGCCAAATAGCAGCCCTCCTCTAAAATATCAACTTTGAAAGGGTAGAAAGGTCCTACGAGGAAACAAGTTAGATTTTGTGTGATCTTTCCTTGATGCTCTTGTCACCAACACTCTACCTATGGGTTGCAAGATCAAGAAGCAAATTATTGCAGAGAGAATATGAAAATAATTAAATAAAATACAAATAATATACAAGAAACCAAATCAAGTGATGGGAGTGAACCACATCACTTGGTTTAGTTTAGAAAAACTCTCAAATAGATATTATGAATCAATGAAGCATTATGTCAAAGATTTAAATTTTTTAAAATGATTGCTTGTATACAAGCTATGCCCAAACGAATTTCTGCAAGACACTTTTTGTAAGATAAACTAAGTGAATCCAAATAACAAATGAGAGTTCCTTTGAATGGTGCTCCAAGAGTGGGTTGGTCTCGCAAAGACTTCCCCTCACGCTTGATCCAACAAAAAATCTTCTACAATACTCAAATCAAACATTAGTCCATATAGATTTAGATAAATATACAATGATTTGAAACTTCTAGAAATTTCTTTGAAAATAAACTAGAACTTTCAAACTCTAGAAGCCTACTTTCAGATCAAATGCTAATACAAGATAGTTATGCACTAGCAAGTTTACAAGAGTATATGGAAAATGAAATAATTCAAAGCATAGAAAGATTATACCAATAGCTCACAATGCACCATGTTCCAAAGAAAGAACACCCATGAATGGACCTCCAAAATCTTTTTATTGATATTCTTGAAAAGTGTACAAGGTAGCAGCGGACAAGAGCTAGTAGACAATTGATACAATATGAGAGCCCAATGGCTTTATTATATAGAGAGTTGGGAGAAAATCCCAATGTAGAGTGATTAAACAAGTGACATGAGGTGACAATCCCAAAGAGAAATTCGAATTTGTTGAATGGAACTCCAATGCCAAGTGTAAAAATCGATTTCTGGCAAGTGGACATCATTTTATTCTCCCCTTATGTGCCAAATTCGAATTTTATGATGGAATCACAAGTGTAGATAGTGGTAACCCATGTGGGGACAATTTCCCACAAAAATTTCCACCAAATATTTTTCTAGATCCTCTCAAATGTGCATTAACTTCACAAATTCGAATTTCCAAGTAAGCACCTTTCTCATTTAATGCCAAAAACTCGATTTTATTTGAGCACATGTCTTTTCCTTGATTTTAGGAGTCCACATCACCTTGGGACTTCACTTTAACTCCTCCATAATTTTCCAACTCATTTCTACAACATTTAGCATGTGTGGATATTTATTTTTCTCCATTTATTTAATTTCTGGCTTAATTAATTACCAGATTTCCCACTAAACTTAGGAAATGTGAGTTTTGAGGGTTCAAAACACATTTTTAACTCCTCAAAGTGTGTCATAGTAGAAATTTGAGAGTGAGATGTGCAAATTTTATTACTCATACTCCATACAACTTTTCTAGACATCACTTATTACATTACAAATACAATTTTTATTGTAATTTCTGCAGTGACAAAAATCTAAAAAATTAAAAAATGACTACCTAGACCTAACCAAATTCCACTGTTTTTTTTTTGTGTGATCTAATATGGTAATATACATCGACTCTAGACACTAAGATGTATTAAAGGCTCAACCTTCAAACCGTCAACTCGACTTTGGGGTTAAAAGTGGTGAAAAAACCTAGAAAATTATCCGCCTCTAAAAAAGAAGGGATAATTAACCAAGTAAAGAAAACACTTCAAGGTGTACTTGTTTGCTGATCGAGTCTCAACATCCTAGGCCTGTTACAGAGTCAAAACTCATAATTACTGGTATCACTTATTGGAATCTGGGTCTAAGAAAGATAATGAGAAATAGAAGTAGAGTTTAAAAAATATGTCCACTGATAATATTTGATGGTACAAGTGACCTTCAGATCATCCTTGGGCATGGAGTCTTCATATAATCATCAGGTGCAACTCTATGGTCAACAAGGCAGATACCAACCAGTACTACATCATGGTTGGAGGACTTCCGCTCATTCTACTGCTGCATGTTGACGACCTTATATTGATTGGAGATGACAACTTGATCCAAGATTGCAAAAAGGACCTTGCAAGGGAGTTTGAGATGAAGGATATGGAGCTTATGCACTATTTCCTTAGCTTGGAGGTTTGGTAGGGTGATGGTGAGATCTTCATGGGACAAGGGAAGTACACTACAAAGATTCTCCAGAGATTTCATATGTAGGATTGCAACCCATGGCCACACCTCTAGTCACAAATTGGAGGAAGGTGGATGGTAGTAGAGCAGAGCAAGTGGATGCTACATTATACAAGTAACTCATTGGGTCATTGATGTGTCGGTTAACACATGACCTGATATTTGTTTTACAGTCAACCAATTGAGTCAAGTCATAGTGGAATAGACCAGAGTTCACTGGGTTGCTGCAAAGCATGTGTTGAGATATCTTAGAGGCATATCAAATTATGGATTGTGGTACAAACAGGTGGATGGAGTGAGGCTTGAAGGCTTCACAAATACAGATTGGGCAGGGTGCTTTGCAGACAGGTAGAGTACTTCAGGTGGCATCTTTAGCATTGGGTCAACAACTATTTTTTGGTATAGCAGGAAGCAAAGATTAGTTGCACTCAGTTTAGCAAAGGCCAAGCACATGGTTGATAGTTTGGCAACATGCGAGGCTATTCAGATGAGGAAGTTACTTGCGGGACTTAAAAGAAAAACATATATATTCATGTGCATCTGTATAAATCCAAACCATTCATACACAAATATGCAATGGTTCTCATTTATATAGCATGTAAGGATGCATATAACCAAAATTGTGTTAAATGAAATCCATCTCTAAACCAAAAGTACATCAACATATAGGCTTTAGATGGCCTCTAACATCCAAAAAAGGTGATGCTAGAACAAATACCTACATATCATCAAAATCATTGCTTATACTGGGATCTTTGTCATCAATATCCACCCTCTAAGCATCAAAATAAGATAGAAAACGCTTAACATGTCAAGTCAAGATTATGTTTGAGTGATGGGTACGTTTTTACTAGGGTTCTGACAAAGGAGTTCACCAATTAAAGCCACTAACATCAAGGTACATAGAGGGTTTGGTGCTCTTCGTTAAATGCTAGTTGCATGCCCTCATACATGACAAAATTCAATGGAAACGTTGCAATTCCCCCAATCTTGAAATTCTAAAAATTGTTAGGTTAGTTGGATTTTGAGTGGGATCTATAATTCTAGTTTCTCCTTATGAAATCCAATGAGGTTGGAACTACTCTCAAACATCCTGTAACAATTAATGTTTGTTGAAATTTCTAAGTCTATCCGTTAGAAATTTAATCTGTATACTTCTGGTTTATTTCCTCTACTTGTTAATTACGAACAAGTTATTTAAAACATATAAATAACAAAATAAACACAATACAGTCTCAACCATCTACAGATCAACAATTGAAAGAAAACAAACACACAAGTGACACCGTTATTTTTGGACAACTCGTCCCTAGAAAAACCCAATGTGGGAAAACTGGTGTAGCAATTCTGAGGGTTTATTATTATGCAGTATATCGTTGAGTGCAACTCGGTGCTAAACTGGCTCACCCTATAGAGAAAATTAACTGGCAGTAATACCTCTCTATTCGGAAGCAGGTATTCGGAAAACCTGCCCCACGAAACCCTCTCTAGCAACATTGAAGCATTGCGTTAGCCCTCCTGGCCTTTGCGTCAGCCATAGAACCCTTTGCATCAGACCTCTGAGGCACTGCACAGCCTCTGGGACCCTCTGCATCACTCCTGCTTCCCTCTGCGTGGATGACGCAAGCCCTCTGTCCTCTGCGCTGTCTCTGCGTGGCCTGCTTTAGCTTCTGCGTCTGCCTCTCTACCTCTGTGCTGGTCTCTCGGCACTATCTCTGCCTCTTTGTCCAGTACTCACTGCCCTTCGTTGCTGATCAGTGGTTCGACTTTACTTAGCAAACCTCACTCTAGTAAATCGAATCACTGATCACTCTGGTGTATCCTCCAACTGATCCTCAAGCCTCCTCTTATACTTTTCTTCCTGTTGGTCCTTCAACGACTGAGATTACATTTCTAATCAACGACTAAGATTAGATTTGGCTTGATCCATGTCTTTTAGAACTTTCTAACCCAGTTTTATATTAATACCCATTAATATTTTATTTTGAACTCCATTAAAAATATTAATTATTTTAATATCTCCTAAACTGGGTAGAATATGCCCAAACCATTTTTGGGTCTTGGAGATATCATGTGCTTTAGCCTCTCCACCAATTTTCATGGCTAGAGCACATCCGATGCTACCCCAAATCAACACTCCCTCTTAGCGAGGACTGTGCTCTATTGATACTCCACACTGAGCATCACTCTAATTATACGACACTGGTCCCTGTGCTGATGCTAGGCCTACCTACCCGACATCCTTTGCACTACTGCCCATGGCCCTGCCACTGCCACTACTGCATCCGTATGACAACTCCCTCTGCATTCGTGCTACTGCTGGTCCTTTCTCCCAACATTGCATCTGCACTGCAACCCCCTCTCATCATGCTGCATCATGCTACTGCTAACTGCTACTGCACTGCAACTCAATTACTGAGAAGTAAGTAACTGATCCACCCAACTACTGACATCCCTGTCAGGCTAGAAAACTCCTGATGCTGAAGCTTCTCTGCCGTTATCACGTGCTCCCTCTACTTCCTTTGTGCTGTTGCAACAACTCCCTGCCTTTCGCAATGCTGCAAACCTCTTTGTGCCATCCTTCATTGTTGCAACCTCCTCTGTGCTTCTCGCACTGCTGCAGCCTACTAACTCTACTTTGCCCAAGACTACTGCACTGTAGCACTCTCTGCCGCTTCATCCACATCCGTTTCTACCGACATCTGCCAATCTTGCCCCTCATCGCCTGTAGTCCTCTTGACTACAGCTCGATGTCTCCCCACCTCTTCTCTAGAGGTACATGAGCACTCATGGCACAATCGTCATCCTCTTCTACCTCTTTTTTTGCCTTCGCTGGCGCTACCTTATAGTCAAACACCTCTCTCTTGTCTTCTTCGGACACTGGTTCACATAATGACCCAGCTCCCCATAGTTGAAGCACTTGACCTTGGAGAGGTCCTTTTTCTTCCTCTTCTCCTGCTTTCCCGCAGATGCTAGAGTTGCATCCTCTTCCTCTTCCTTCTTGATCTAGACTCCTTTGCTGCTACTTCCTGTCTTGCTTAGCCGTCTGATCTCTTCGTGGCAAAGAGCCACCCACAATTCTTCCCAATCTGGAAGATTCACCTTGCCCAGTATGCTCTGGACAAATGTCTCCCTCTCTTCGGAGGCTGGGTTTAGTGCAGTCCTCACCAACATCTCCTCATTCGGTGTGGCCCCCATGGAATTCAGTTGGTCCCGGATCTCCTTCAATCTCTCGAGGAAGTGATCCATCTGCTCCTCCTATTGCATTTGGTATGATCGCAGCTGATTCTCCATTAACATCTTCCTCTGCATGGAAGTATGCTGGTACAACTTCTTCAAGGCATCCCACATTTCCTTTGCCGTCTCCTTCTCAGCAATATGTTGGACCACATGATCCTTGATCCCATCAAGGATGATCCATTTTGCCTTGGCCATTGCCTTCTCGTACTTCTCATTATCAGCAGGGTCAACTAGGATCGCCACTGTCCTTAAGGCGAAGGCCTTGATGTGATGTCTATCTAGAAGGGACAAGATCCTGGCCTTCCGGACCATAAAGCTGGATGCCTTGTCCAGCCTGTCTTGATCCCTCAGTCCATTCATGGCCATCTTTCTGCTCTTCTTGTCGACTCCTTTGAGCCTCTCTACTTTCCTTCGGAAGTTCTCTCTTCGACTCTCGCGGAGTCTCTCTACTTCCTGCCTAGAAGTTCTCTGCTAGACTCCCTCTGTGTCAGGATTTCCCTTCTAGAAATCCTCCTGCCAACTGTTGAGTCGCACCTCTCCGATCTCCTACTGATCCGGATTCCTTGGCTAGAAATCCGCCTCGGTAGCGACTCCCTCTACCTTGGTTTTTCCCTATTAGGCACTGTTTTGTCCACAGTACCCACCAGCTTTACTCCCGCAAACTGCCCACAACTTCCTATGTCCCAGCGACTGAAGGACTGAGCCTCTAGGCTTTGTGCAATCCCGACGGTGGCAAAAATGCTCCCTCAGCCAACTGGGTCAACCCTCCTAGTCTTTGCGTGGCTCTGCGTAAGGCTTTTCCTGTCCTCCTCAGCCTCTACGCTAGCCTTTCTCTGGCCTGGACTGATGACGCAGTCCCTTTGCGTCAACCCTTCTGTCGCTTTTTGCAAGGAACAAATTTTGTCACTCGGGACAACTGTTTCCGCTGCAAATGCTCTGGTTCAGTTGATGCCTTCAGCTCTCTTGTGATCTGCAACCGCGCCCTGATACCATGTTGAAATTTCTAAGTCTATCCATTAGAAATTTAATCTGTATTCTTCTGGTTTATTTCTTCTACTTGTTAATTACGAACAAGTTATTTAAAACATATAAATAACCAAATAAACACAATACAATCTCAACCATCTATAGATCAACAACTGAAAGAAAACAAACACACAAGTGACACCGTTATTTTTGGACAACTCGTTCCCGGAAAAACCCAATGTGGGAAAATTGGTGCAACAATTCTGAGGGTTTATTATTATGCAGTATGTCCTTGAGTACAGCTGGGTGCCAAACTGGCACACCCTACAGAGAAAAATAATTAGTAGTAATACATCTCTATTCAGAAAACCTGCCCACGAAACCCTCTCCAACAACATTGAAGCATTGCGTCAGCCCTCCTGGCCTCTGCGTCAGCCTTAGAACCCTTTGCGTTAGCCCTTTGAGGCACTGTGCAGCTTCTGGGGCCCTCTGCATCACTCATGTTGCCCTCTGCGTGGATGACGCAGGCCCTTTGGCCTTTGTGTTGTCTCTGCTAGGCTTTGCGTGGCCTGCTCTGGCTTCTACAGCTGCCTCTCTGCCTCTGCGATTTGACTTTACTTAGCAAACCCCACTCTAGTAAATTGAATGACTAATCACTCTGGTGTATCCTCCCACTGACCCTCAAGCCTCCTCTTATACTTTTCCTGTTGGTCCTTCAACAGCCGAGATTACATCTCTAATCAACGGCTAAGATTAGATTTGGCTTGATCCATGTCTTTTAGAACCTTCTAACCCAGTTTTATATTAATACCCATTAATATTTTATTTTTTCTAAGTTTAGACTTAGGAACTCCATTAAAAATATTAATTAATTTAATATCTCCTAAACCGGGTAGAATCTGCCGAAACCATTTCTAGGTCTTGGAGATCTCATGTGCTTTAGCTTTTCCACCAATTTTCATGGCTAGAGCACATCCAATGCTACCCCAAATCAACAATGTTAATGTTAAAAATTAAAGTAAAATGACACTTTACCATTACCATTAATTGCAAAGCAATGGCAGGGCCCTAGGCTTGGATATTAGGCTGCCCCACTCAATTTTTTTTTGTTTTTGTTCTTGTCTTTTTCTAATTTTATTTTATTTATTTATTTATTTTTTTTGTGTAAATAAGCATTTTTAAAGGCCTTGGTTGCATTGTACAAAATCTGTTGGTTTGGAGAATAAAGGCTGGCTCAGGACTGAACTGATCTTTTCTGGTTCCAAGCCTCTAACCGGACCAGTTAGGGGGTCAAACTGGTCAGACCGGCTGGTTCCACTGTAATGAAATGAGTATTTAATATGGTCAAATTTCAATTATTTACATTTTTGAAAGACAGATCTCTAATAACAACCCAACAAACTACCAAGTATAAGGGAATAGTAATATCTGGGTATGCAACTTAGTCACTGACAAAATGGTCTGGAATTGAAGGTATTTCAGGCTTCAGCTTAACTGTGCAAACTGTTGGTTTAGAGGTTAAAGTCATGAAGGTTGATATTCGAAAATGTCATGAAACCTAAGACCAAATTACAAGTAGCAGTAAAAATGATGGAATATTGGAGGTTTAAAGTGTTTTTATTACCAAACATGATAACTTGGCATTAGGTGTTTTGGTTGTTCATGATTCTAAGGTTAAGATATTCCTATGTGATAGATCAACATGAGCAACAGGCTTAGTTTTATTTGTGTCTTGCTCTTAAGAGGAAATTTTCAAGATTTTGAACACAGTTTTGAAGACTCATACCATTGCATATTATTTTGGGAGTCTTTGGCATACCTCTTCTCCCATTGTCATGCAAGAGAATTAAAAAATCATTCTCATTTTTGTCCTGCTGTTTTCCTCAATATTTCCAGCAAATCTCTATTGATACGTCATCATTATGGATGGCCTTTTCCCACCAGTGTTGCAAATCGTGGAATCAACAATAACTTGGCAAGGACCTGGAAAATAAGATTGGGAAAATCTTGCAACAAATTGAAAAACTTGGCAAAAAATATTGAAGCAATAAGGCTGGAGAATCCAAGAAAGTGTTTTTTGCTCAAATAAATTGTCACTGAACCCCTTTTGCTGCTAATGAATATTCTTCCTCCTTCAGATGAATTCAGCTAGCAAAAGGGTGAAGATGAGGGCTAAATTGACTTTTAAGATGCTGCTGGCTCTCGTTAGGTTATTTTCCAAAATATTTGGCAAGTGCTCAGTAGGATTGTGGGTTTTTCCTAAAAATAATGAGTTTTCAACTGTTCAATTTTTTGCCATTGATTCCAGTTAGTTTTTTTGTTTTGTTTTCAAATCATCAATTTTTCGAAAGCTTACTGATATTTTCCACACTGTTTTCAAATTTCAACTAATTATTTAGCAAAGGCCCGTTGATGTCTAGAAGTACTTGATGCAGGGTATATGAGTTGTCTTATTTGCACCTTGATAATTTGTTTGACATAATTGGGTATCTTAGTTTGAAATAATTGTGTATCTTAGTTTGAAATAACACATTTAGAATTTGGTTGCAGTGTCATAATGGAGTGACATATCTAATTAGGTCAAAAATTTGTTGTTTCAATCCTTATAAAAGTTTCTTGTTTTTGGTCAGACTCAGTCAAATATCGACATGACAATATATAGTGAAGATACAGCAATTGATGAACAATCTGGAGCAACCTCTCACAAAGACTTTATTTATAAAGAACATCTCTCAGGTGCACTAAGTAACCTTTGCTAATTTTCCTCTTCATTTGAGTGCAATGTTTGTTTATTGCGTATTTAGCTATGAAACTGGATGGTTCTTTTATGTGCTAGATGACATTTGTTCTTTCTTGATGCTGTTTTGCTTATTAATGCAGCAAATGCAATTGAAGAGGGAAGTGCAAATGGCGATCTTCGAATTGGCATTTTCCATGCCACCAAGTACAGTCTAGATGAAGGTTTTGTTCGCCCCAGGTATTGATATATTAAAGCAAAATAATGCCTAGTGGGGAGTATAGATTCACTTGGCAATACATCATAAGCAATTTACAAGGTTTTTTTATTTGAATTTTACCTGTTATACAGCTGGAATGTGAAATTTTCTCTGAATAAATTCTATGAGCTGAGACACTTATTTTGTCATGTCATGTGAAGCAATAAGGGCGAGGCATCTCTACTTCAAATCTTAGTTCCTGGTCGGAAGCTACAAAACAGAGCATTGCATGGAGATCTTGTTGCTGTATGCTCCCTCCATTTTCTGTTTAGTAGGTTTTTCTTATGTTAGTGATATTCAAGTTTGGTTGTATTTAGGTCTTAAGCCATTGATTATGCTGCGAGAATGGTACACATTTATTAAATGAGAATCTTTGTATGAATGAAGTTGGACTTGGTGCTGGTCTTCGGTGGGGCAAGGGTTGTGCAAATAATGTATATACCCTTTCAGTTTGGTCGTTAATTCTTTCATTATGATCATTAAATATCCTCGCTCTTTCATCCATGTCATCATTTCTCATTCTTAATAGGGTTTGATATCATTTCTCAGACTCTTCTATTAACCTGTCAATTTTGTCTTCTTTTTCTATAAATTGATTGGTTTTATCCCTTAACTTTTTTTGTACTTATCCTAACTCTTTTTGCTCTTCTACTATGTCTTTCTATCCCTTCTCAACTTTACTAAGATGATGTCTTATGCTGTTGACTTCATTTCTACATCGTTTAACATCTATATGTAAGTCGTTTGGCCTTTTTCTTTGTGGATGCCATTTTTTTTTTTTTTATTCTTACTTTTAATATCTTATACATATAAATAATAAATTTTATTTGTTTCAATTATAATAAGGGTGCCTTTATATATATCTTAACTTTCAATGTAAAAGGAAAAATTAATGAAACACAACCTTCCTATGTGTAGATCATCATGATTTTCGAATCATTGTATATAGTATGAAAAAGAGGTGATTCTTTTTTTTAAGAGTGGGGTCTACAGATTTATAGTGGTGGCTAAGTACAGGTATGAGGGTGCTAATTGGCAGTGACAATAGGGTACGATGTCTAGAATAGTGGCATGAATGTACAGAGGCAGGGTATAATGGTGACAACAGGGGCAAATGTACGATGACAGTTATTCTATGATGGTGGGTGGTGCAGAAAGGAAGTACGGCGATTGTATGGAAGTATTTTTGGCTTCTCCTTTCTCTTCTATATATGAGAGGTAAGGGAATCCAACAATGCATATGTGGGTCAATGCCAATACAAGCAACCTAAAATAATACTTGTAGGCTCATGCATGTGGAGCACTACACTCCTTGGGTACATGTCTCAAGATCCAAGATGATGTCCACAAGTAAAACTTATTTGCAAATTACTGTGGATATATTACTGGATAGTTTGTTACAACAGATCTAATAAAATTATATGTAAAATATGAAATCTTTACTCTGAGGGTTATTTCCTTACACTTCTGGATTTATTATGTTACTGTTTTTATGCAAGCAATATGTAAAATGCGGAAAATAGAGAACATACAAAAATACAAACAGTCACAACCATAATAACACAGGATATGGTCCGGGAAACCCTTTAGGGAGAAAAGCTAGTTGGAAGGTGAGGCTGCTTTGCTTTGTCTTCCTTTGAATGGAAATGGATGCAAATACAAAGGAGTAAGACTTGTGGCCCATGGACTGTTACAATTCACACTCTCTCTATTTTCTCTCTCTTTATCCACTCTCAGCGAGTCTGTTCCTTGATGTTAGAAAATCAGAAAGACAGAAATATTTTCTTATGATGATAATTACTTGTGATATTCTTATTTTCTTATTAACTTTTTTATGTTCTTCTTTTATCTTTGTTTCATCAAGAAGTTATCAAAAGCAAAACATGAAGTTCAGGGACACTAGATGTGGGTGGACAACCAGGGTTAAAACCCCTATATAGGGGAAAACCTAGTCAAGAATGTGAAAATTCCTAGACTCGAAGGAACCCCTACTGCAACAATTCTGAATCTACTTCACCTTCTTGATTTTTAAATTACATTCATCAAGTTATTCTTCTGAATACTGAAGCAAATTACTTCTGTAGCCTACACTAATAAAATCTCTGATCTCAAGAAATAGAAAACAAAGCAAAGAACAAAATACATAGGATACACTTATTTTTGGACACAATAGTCCTCGGAAAAACCCAATGCGGGAAAACCGGTGCAATAGTTCTGAGGGTTTATTATTATGCAAGAGAAATATCTGAATACAAATCTAGGATGCTCATCTAGCAATCCTTTACAGAGAAAATACTGGCGAAAAATCTGAGTGAGTTTTACCTTACTTCACCCAGCAGAATTCTGGCTGATCCAGCACAAGATTGGCTAACCCTGACAATTTCTGTGCTAGCCCTGCGTAGGCTTTGCGTCAGCTTCTTTGCCCTTTGCGTCAGCTCTCCTAGTTGTTCCGGTAGTTCCCGGCAGTTTTGACTGTTCTGGCAGTTCTGGATTCTACGTGATAGGTAACTTTCTGGCTCTGCGCTGGCCCTTCTGGCTCTGCCTCAGGATTGTGTGGGCCCAGGCTAGCCCAGCGTCAACCTTTCCTGGCTAATGCACTGCCTCTCTGCAAGCTCTCTCTGCCTCTCCGTCAGTATTCTCCGGAAAGTTCTTCTCCCAGATTCTCATTGCATTTCTGCTGTTGAATGATCACTTAGTTCGAATTTCTCAGCTTCCTAGCCCCAGAAATCGAACTCCAAATCAATTGTCTCTCCCTGTGTGTGTTTCCAAATGAACCCCAAGCCTCCATTTTATACTTTTCCTATTGAGTCTTCAATGACCGAGATTAAGTTTCTAATCAATGGCTTAGATTAAAACATGACTTGAACCGCCTTTCAGATCATTCTCACCCATGTTTTGATTAATACCCATTAATATTTTAATTTTCCTAAGTTTAGACTTAGGAACCCAATTTAAAATATTAATTATTTTAATAAAATACAATCCGGGTGGAATTTCACCAAACGGTCTATGGGTTCTTTAGAATTCATATGCCATAGCGGCGTAGTCTCTCCACCAATTTTCAAGGCTAGAACACTTCTGATGCTACCAAAAAATAACACTCCATCTTAGCGAGGAAAGTGCTCTAGCAACAATGTCCACTTGCATGCTGCTTTATTTTTGAAGCACCTCCTTTTTGCACTGCTATTGCCACCAACACTGTGTTGCTGTTGCTGTTGTACTGCTGCCCATGACACTGCCACTGCCACTGTTGCATCTGTACTACAACACCCTCTCAAACACTGCATCCGCTATGCTACTAGCACTGCCATTGCTAGCACTGTATTCATATTGCAACTCAGTTGCTGAGAGAAGCAACTGAAAAACACCCAAAATTAGTTGAACTTAACTGTGTTCAACATAATACAATGAATGTTGGAATCTGATCGCTGCTGATTCTGACTTTCTGAATATTCTGCACTGTTGCTGACTCCTGCACTGTGCCAACTGCACTGCTGCTAACCTTGCTCTGCGATGATCAGTCTCTGGTCCCCAGCTATTACATCTGTCCTCCAAACACTCCATTGCATTATCTGACACTAAGTCGATCTCGCTACTGTTGAATCTTGGGCTCCTGTAGCAAGGAATTGATCCAGAGGTGGACTCTTCAAGGATCCTGCCCACATGTAGTCCTCCCGACTACAACTCAATATCGCCCCATCTCCCTCCTGGAGATGTGTGGGCACTCATGGCAAACTCATCCTTGTCAATCTTTGCTGAAGCAGCCTTAGGATCATGTTTCTCATCCTTGTCCTTTTTCTTCAAAGGACATTAGGATGCATAGTGGTCCATCTCACCACAACTAAAACATTTCACCTTCGAAATGTCCTTCTTTCACTTCGGCTTCTACTGTCTCTTCGATGCTAGAGCTACGTTCTCCTCCTCCTCCTTCGTCTTTGTGCCACTCCCACTGTTGCCACTGAGGTTGACCTTCACTAGGTCCCTCTTTAACTCCTGTTGAAGAGCCGCCCACATCTCCTCCCATGAAGGTAGTTTTTCTCTGTGCAATATGCTTTGGACGAAAACTTTCCATTCATTCGAGACTCCATTCAGGGCTATCCTCACCATCGCGGTTGGTTGAGGGGTAGACCCCACTGCAACAAGCTGGTCTCTAGTGTCCTGAAGACGTTGAAGATAGAGGTTCACCCCTTCTCCTTTCTACATCAAAGTTCGCTACAATTTCTTCTCCAAATACATCTTCTGCTGTTTGGAAGAGCCTTCATACAGAGAAGACAAAGCTTCTCACATCTCTCAGGCTGTATCTTTTCCCTGCAAGTGTGAGACCACATGATCTCGAACTCCATTGAGAATGAGCCTCTTTGCCTACCCCTTCTCGACTTTGTACTTCTTCTTTTGATCGTTGTTAGCAGGAACAACTACAACACTATTAACGTAGGTCTCGAGATCATATTCCTCCAAAACAACTAAGATTCTGGTCTTCCATATGACATAGTTGGAAGCACCTTCCAACCTGTCCTGATCTCAGAGCCCATGTGATGCCATCTCACCCGATTGTCAAACTGACTCCTCTAGTCATTGCTTAGCACTGTTCAGCAAGTGAGAAATTCGAACTTTCTGGCAAAAGGTTCTCGGAGGAGAGAATTCCCCTTCTACGTGTCTTCGTTCTTTTCTAGCGGATTTTTGCCCTGGCAGAAATTGCGCCCTTCAGGCACTGCGCTGAGGCTCTGCGTCACTTCCTCTACCTTTGCAAACTCATGAACTGGAAATCGTACCTCTCTGTCGTCTCATTCAGAGAGATTTCCTCGGATCTATTTCTCGGCAAGGACTGCACAATCCCTTCAAGGGGATTCGAATTGCTGCCAAGTGCAGCTTTCGGCCTCACGGCTCAGCACTTGATCTGCTCTTCTTATTTCAAAATCAACCCTTTGATACCATGTGAAAATTGTGTTGAAATTTGGTACCGGAGGACAGGTGGTTCCCTTAGGCTTTGCTCCTTGGCCTAGGGAAAAGTGTCCAAAAGATTTTAATTTTTCTCCTAAAGTGACTTTATAATTTTTATAAAGTTAAAATCTTATTTAAAAGTGACTTTAAGTGATAAAGTTATTAAGTCTAATTTTAAAGTGACTTTTATAAAGTCAATGAAAAATTAGAAAGGAAAAGTGACTTTGGAAATAAATGACTAAGTGGGTCTTTATTAAAGTGGGGTGAATTAAAAAATATAAAGTGAGATTTAAATGTGCATTTAATCTCAACCATTGATCTAAATCTATTTCAGCCATTGGATTTAGAGATCACCCAAAAGTCACTTGGATCACCCAAAAGTCACTTGGAGTTATATTAAGGGAGGAAAATGAGGAAAAGATCACATTTCGATTCAATTCTTTCATGAGCAGATTGAGAGAAGGAGAGCAAGAGAGCAAGGGAGATTTCTGGACAGTGAGTTGCGGA
>APFE030398170.1:45644-64245 GCA_000404065.3 Pinus taeda | reverse complement strand
CACCACATGTTTATTATGTGGAGAACAAGGGGCTAACCCCTTGTCCATTACTTTTGGAAGTCCAATTCATCATTTTGGAATATGATCCTTGATATTCTTGATACATTTGATGACAACGTGTATTTAATCAAGGATCATTACTTTTGCAATATCAAATGTATTTTATTTATTCATTTATTTATTTTCATGGGTCTTATTCCTTATTTATTTTTGCTATACATTTTAATTTGTTAATGACTCTATTTATAGTTAATTATACATTCCTTTCTAATAGTTATAGTTTCTATTTAAGTGTTAATCACTTTTAACAACCAATTAAATTAAATTATTTATTTAGTCCCTTGTTACATCTAACTTCCTATTAAATTAAATTATTTATATATTTATTTTCGAGGTTAGGACCCTAGTCCATTTTAGCCCTTGGCCTAGCTAGCCGTTGGAGGCTCTGCTCATGCTATGTAACATGCAAAGCTGGATCTGGTTCTTCAACTTGTCCTGACGATGAACCACACTGGCTGGTTCAAAACGCGTCGACAAATGATAGATTTTGTGATTTACGCCGAAAAATCTCTCATAAAGATATGTTTTTGTTGTTGTTGTTTACCTAAATGCAATCTAATCTATCATGAGAAACATCATATGCGATTAGTTCTAATGCAAAAATCATCATGCAATGCATTCTACCCTATCATGCATGTGATAATGCTAATGCTAAGTGTAATCATAAAGCCAGTGCAACCAACATATGATCACATCAATAGACATATCCCTGCCATATGAGTACTCATGCAGCAAACCCCAAAGCGAATGCAAACCCAAACACATGGAGGATGTTGTGGGCGAGAGGTGGGAAAATATGATGCCCACACATGGATGATCATGTGAGAGGAGGTAAGAAAATGATGTAATCTAGTCCATGAGATCTTCTTATGCAACCAAAATATAGAGATGTCAACAAGCAAGCTCATAAAATTTTGATGGATAGCCACCTCTGGCATGTCACTTCCACCATTGTCCTTATTATTTATGTCATGGCTTATGGCTTTCATTGGGTTACGATTAGTGGGAAAGGGAGGCCGACGAGATGGAGAAACACAAGTAGGTTGCTCATGATGATTACACTGGAGAGGGGGGACAATGGAGTCATCAAAACCCTAAGGGTGCATCTAAGGAGGAAAAGTGTAATTGATGAAGGGCTTTTCCTTGATACTATGCTTGGCTGGGGGGAAGGCTTCACAATTACTTGACATCATATGACCATGGGTGAGGGAATAACCTAACAAAGACTCAAGATGATGACCAATAGGAAAAAGGGAAAAAGAAATATTGCATTCCACGGGTTGCGCTTTCCCAAAATCATAATCTAAAGGCCCAAGTGATTTGAACATTGAATCATACTCAGGAGAAGTGGGAGCCTTATCAATTTACTTCGTATCAAAGATCGGGTCTCTCCTAAAAGGAAAATTGATTTCTTCCAACTGCCCCTCTTTATGCAAAGGAAAATGGAGATTCTCCTTCCCAGGGGTATCAATGGGTATGTCATCATAAGTAGTGCTTGAGGGGAAGGGAAGACTGATCTCATCCTCATCCTCGTCGGTGTCATAAATGGGAGCACAATCAAATTGAGGATTGACAATTTCTCATTTATCCTTTTCAATGTGGAAATAATCTTCAATGTCATCTTTCAAGGGGCTAATGGGATCATCTCTCTCAAGGTTTAGAAAAAGGATTTATCGGGAGTAATATCTTTGAGAAAGGTAGGGTTGGTCTCAATTTCACTTTCCATAAATTCATCCTTCCCAGCACATGTGTCGTCAAAATCATCATTTTCATCATGTGGACCCAAGGTGGACTTATCTTCTTCCTCATTACCTAGATTCTTAATGTCTTGATGATGCTCGATGAGGGCTTCCTCTTGGATGCTTAATACTGGATGTACTTGAAAATGTCTAAGAAAGCCATCAACGAACTCTTCAATAGATGAGATGCTCCTACGCTCATGGTTGTTGAATCTGGTAGCATCGGATGAGCTCTAAGCCTTAAAATTTGCAGGGAGGCTTGGACACATGTACTCCACAATACCTAGAAATTGTTTTGGGAATTTCCACCAGGAATCAGTTCTATTAAAATAATTAATTATTTTTAATGGGTGCCTAAGTCTAAACTTAGGAAATTAAAATAATTAAAGGGTACTCTAACTGCGAGCAAAACTTCCAGAAGAAGACGAGGATCAAGCCAAAATGATCTAAGCCATTGATTTGAATATAAACTGGGATGTTGGTTCTCAACAGAAGGATTATAAGAAGAGTCTTGATGGGCATTTGGAAATACCATTGAGTGAGAGATCAGAGATAGATTTTCTCAAGAGAGTTGCGCAACAATTACCGGAGAGGTCATCGAGGAGATTTCTTGCAGTGAGAAGCAGGGATAGTTTTCAGGTTGGAGTTTTTTCTTGATCCATGAATACTCAGCAGAGGAGGCAAAGAGAGATCCGAGAGAGGCAGCACAGAGGCTACGCTGGGCAATGTAGGCTGACACCGAGGCAGCGCAGAGCCTTGAGGAGGTCCATATTTTTGCTGGAGAGGTCGAGTTCTGAAGCCGGAAGCCGGGGTGTGAGATCGGGAGGACAGAGTCCAAGACTCAGAGAGGCAAGTCGATTAGCAGAAAGAGTGACGCTGTGACGTGTGCCTACGCAGTGACTGCGCAGAGGTAGCAAGGGACTGTGAAAATTCCTCAATTGGAATCCCTACTGCAACCACTGATGATATTACTCCTATTGTTAAATTCCTTTAAACAAATTACTTGTAGTTTTTGATGGCAAATATCATAGTACATACACTGCAACCTTCACTTAATTAAATATTATGCGGAAACAAGAGGCTGAGCAAGAAAGAAAATACAACACAATGGACATCGTTATTTTCGGACAAATGTCCCCTGAAAAGCCTAATGCGAGAAAACTGATGTAGTAGATCTGAGGGTTTATTATTATTATGCAGTAGAAAATTCTGAATACATATCTGAATACTTCTCGGGTTATTCAGTTACAGAGAGAAATACTCGCAAAAATATTTGTGAGATTACCTCACACAATCATTGAGAAAAATCCCTGCTGATCCGGACACTGGATGAGGTGCCTTTCGCAGGCCCTACGCTACCTCTGTGCAGTCCTCATGCAGTCCCTGCGCCAACCTGTCTAGACATGGCGTCACCTAGTCAGTTGATCGATTTGTTGCCGGAGTCACTGCTCTCAGCCTCCTGGTCTCACACCCCAACTCCCGGCTTCTGAAACTGACTTTGCCCAACAAACTTTTGGACTCTCTCTCACCCTCTACGCTGCCTCTGCGTGGCCCTGCGTTAGCTTCTGCATGAGAGCTGCAGGATCACTCTTTGCCTGTCTCTGCTGATGATTCTCCGGCTGAGAGAATCTTTCTCTCTCTCCAGATGCTATCCTTGCCCCTCAACTGCATGAAATCTCCTCGATCAGAACTTTCTCCAGAGAACTTCTCACGTCAAAAATTCGATCTGTTGATCTCTTGGTGTATTTTCCAAATGACCCTCAAACCCCTTCTTATATCTTCCTGTTGAGAACTTTCTCCTGAGAACTTCTCCCTTCAGAAATTCGATCTCTTGATCTCTTGGTGTATTTTCCAAATGACCCTTAAACCCCTTCTTTTATCTTCCCGTTGGACAACCATCGACCTAGATTAACACCTAATCTAAGGCTCATATTGTTTTGACTTTATCTTTGTCATTTTCTAGAAGTTTCTCCCACAATTAGATTAATACCCATTACTATTTTAATTTTCCTAAGTTTAGACTTAGGAATCTCATTAAAAATATTAATTATTTTAATAAAATCATCTGTGGGTGGAATTTCCCAAAACGGTTTCTGGGTTTCTTTGGAATGCATGTGCCCAAGCCTCATTGCAAAATTTGAGGCTTAGAGCACATCCGATGCTACCCTAAATCAACACTTCCACTTAGCGGGGAATGTGCTCTAGCAATATGTTGTTGCTGCATATGACTCTGACTCTGAAGCATCGTCCTTTGCGCTGCTGATGTTTGACACGCTGTTCACTGACTACTGCGCTGCTGCTGCAACTGTACCACTGGCTTTGACACTTCCACTGCCAATGCTACATCTGTACTACAACTCCCTCTCGAATGCTACATCTGCTATGCTGCTACCACTGCCACTGTTAACACTGCAGCTGCAACTCGGTTGCTGAGAGAAGCAACTGAAAACACTCAAAACTGGACAAGTATCCTAGTGGATACACCTCGGTGCTGAAAGCCCCACTGCTGCTGGTCCCACGCTGTCTTCTGAAGCCACTGCGCTGCTGACGCTCTGCATCGTGCCTCCATGCACTGCTCTTTCTGCTCTGCATTGCTCAAGCTCTGGCGCTGCTAATCACTACATTTATTGCTCCAACACTCCATGGCACCAACTGAGAACTCCTTCCCAGAAAAGCTGGAATTGTCGGAAAAGCCAGAACTGTCGGAAAAACTGGAAAAGCTTGAACTACCGGAACTGCCGGAAAAGCCAGAAAAGTCGGAACTGCCGGAAAAGCCGGAACTGTTGGAAAAGTCAGAAAAGCCAGAATTGCCGGAAATGCTAGAAATGTCGGAAAAGCCGGAATTGCCAGAAAACCCGGTACTGCCGGAAATGCTGGGACTGCCGGAAAAGCCGGTACTGCCGGAACTGCTGGGATCAACCAGAACTGCCGGGATCAATTGGAACTGTTGGGAACAGCCGGAACTGCCAGAACTGCGGAAACAGCTGGAGCATCTTCTCCGAAGGAGAGCAGCATGCAAGGGACAACTAACTAACATTGGGACAATTGTATGGTACTTAGCAGCAAATACACCAAGCATGCAATGTTATAGCTAGCATGCAAGGGACAACTAGCATGCAACAACAAGCATGCAAAGGACAACAAGCAAGCTAGGGACAACAAGCAAGCAAGAGCAGCGAATGCATAGGTCAGTATGGCAACATGGTGCAACAATGGCACATAATGCAGTACAGTGATGGGTACAGTCATGATTAATGAAGCATGATGAGATGCAGCATAGTGATGATGGGTGCAACATGGTGCAGCGTGGTGAGGTGCAGGAGTGACCTTGGAGAATCAGTTGAAGCAACATGTCTTCAATTGATCTCATGTATCATCTTCTTAGAGATGATCTATGCTTTTATCTAGATAAGTCAAAGTGTTGACTTATGTTGTAAACGTACTATCTCTCTCTCTCACTGCTGAACTATTGAAAAACATATAAGAAGAATTGATCAAGGGTTTTCCCACATTGGGGTTTGTCCCTGGCTAGCGCCACATCTTGTGTCCTCTTGTCTTCGCTTGTCTTCTGCGATTTATGTTTATGTTCTATCTGTAGTTTACTTTAATATCTGGAAAAGATATTGAGCTAACTATGAAAATTGAAATAAATTGCTCTAAGCATTGAACATATCTAAAATTTAACAATGGCTGTGTGGCATGAATTTTGAGGAGGAATTATCTCTTGAAGTGCACACGAGTCTGTTTTTATAGGGAAATCCAATGTTGGACTGTGAGGAAAACCCTATATGTGGCTGTGGGAGTGCAGTAGTGAGACTTTACTGGGAGATTGCTGAGATAACAGTGAGATGACAGCTCTCCTAACCCGATGAACTTGCTCAGGATCAGCACTGAGATCTTCTTTCAGAGGTTGCTCTTCCCTAATGGCAATTTAATGACAGTTTTTGAGCGGATTCATCTCTTATTAGCCATCTTCCAGCATATTCATGCAGCGAATTCACTCTAAAACAGCATTGGATTTATTTGCTTTAGTATGGTTTGATAGCAGTTCGAGTTCACTGTTCATAGCAGTTCTTTTAGCAAATAAGTGACTGATAGCCAGGGCGCATGTAGGTTTGATCTTCAGTTTCTATTCATGCACATCTAGGGTGCACTTATTCTTTGTCCTCTCGTTCCTATAAAAAATGGGAGGGGAGTGGAAGAGGGAGAGAAATTTCTGGGAACAGTCTACAGTACAGCCTCTTCATTACTCAATTTCCAGTTTTCTTTCATGCTGCCCTTACAGTGTGCACTGCTTGATGTGCCAACCAGTCTTGTATTCATTATGATGATGCAAACAATCTTTAAATTAATAGACAGCTAGGATTTGATTATGCTGTATCTTTGTGGCTCGTTGAATCTCATGTTTGAATAATTGTGTTTTGTTAGTGGTGTGGGGTGGCCTCAGTGCCCTGATTTTGATTTATATTCACTTAAGGTGCATATCTGTTAAGGTATATATCTGTTTTTTTAAAATCATTCATAGTTGTAGTTGGTTAATGAAATTGAATGCCCCTCATATAATTTTGACTAAGAAACTTACCTTTGTCCTTGGTTGCTCATACACATTTCAAGGACAAATATTTTGAGTGCTGATCACTTGTGATGTTTATGCAGATTTTTTAGGTTGTTAATAGCGTACGATTACTAGGGCCACGTCCCTGTTATTGGGAAGGAGCTAGTACAAATGGAGGAGTAATTAGTAGTGACTATAGTCTAATTGCTCATAGTGATGTCATAGGTTTGCTAGTGCAGGTTTGTGAGATAAGAGAATCTTAGGGTTTGGAGTTGTTAGCATCATCTATCAGTTTTTACCTCCATTTTTTTTTTGAAAATACCTCTAGATTATATCAATAAACATATTTCACAAAAATGGCGTGTCTTCTAAGTAGACATCCACAAGCATATCCAGGGTAATCAACATGTATTGCTTGGATGAGCTAGCACAAAATCCAAAATTGTCCCTTTACAAAATACTAACAACATGCAACGGTGCAACATGAGTGTGGAGAAAAATGGCCCCCCAAGATTGAGGAATAAAGTGTGCAGAAATGACACATCACTGATGCTAGATCAATAGGCCAGATCTATGAAAACACTAGCATTTATAACCCATGCAAGTTGCAACATGGCCAGGGCATAGGGATATGACACCCAAAATCCTAGATGCAGAGGGGAACAAGTGGAGCTAACTAGTATCCCAAACACTGAACTCGGATGCACCATGAACAGCAAGAGAACTCAGATCTACAATGAGCAACATTAGAATCCAGGATAGGCCACATCATTGGCAACCATAAGAGAAAGGCATCATGCCATACAATGCCAGCTGTATTAGCAGGCTATAAGCTGTGATGCACTCCTCATCTGTCTCTCAAACGCCTTTGTCAAAGATTGTCATCATAGGTCGTGATTGATAAGCCTAGGGCCAAAGCCATACAATGAGCCACACCAACACTTCAGCAAACATTGGTCAGAGGCCATGGTGTAGAAACCTGGCTGTAGCTGAAACAAGGATGGTAGGGTCTCTCTTGGGCAAGAGCCATGCTATCTCAAAGCATTCACACACAATATAGAAGAAACAAAGATGCCCATAAGGCATGGTCCACGTATCCATCCGCCCAATGAATAGACATTCACAAAAAATGAGCTCTAAAAATTCCAGAGCATCACCTCCCTCCATAGACTAGTCATGCATTGGCCTCTCCTGGCCGCTTGGGTTAAAACCGTAATAGTGTTCTGGGCAGGGACAACCAAGAAGAGAGGGAGGAAAGTGTGTCTCTGCCTTGTTCTCAATCCATTTGTGTATGGGACATTGGAGAGAGGGTTGCTTTTGGGGTTTATAAGCTAGAGCAGTTCAAGAAATCAGATTAGCATCATCAACATTTAGTCAGAGTATTTCCAAAACAGTTGTTTCTGTTCTAGGCAGCTACACATTACATATTAAATGCCTATCCAAGCAAGGTCAGGATATCAGAACCATAGTGTTTCTGGATTGTTATTTTTGGACACTTGCATTTAATAAAATTTGAGAAGATTTTTGTGTATGGATTTTTGGATATATGTTATGTACTAGCTTAATTTGAACAATAGAAGTTTGAATTTGCATATTCTTGGACATTTGAAAAGTTAGTTAATGCTTCTAGGCATTCTGATAGTGTGTTTTTGGTTGGCTGCATACTTCTGGTTTCGTGTCCAATTCTGTTGGGAATCTGAAGTTTCTGTTATTGAAGCCATTTAAAACTTTAACAGTTGAAAAGTCATTCTAGGTGCTGCCAAGTCAAATGCTTGCTATTTATTGTATGAACTTATAGTGCATTACATACTTCTGGTATCATATGATGATAATTGATGAAGTAATTCCTCACTTGTCTGTAAGTCATTTCATGCAAGATACTAATTTAGGATGGCTTTATTCATGCATAGCATAATTACACTCTGAATATGCATATTGATGTATACATTTTGATGCAAAAAAGCTCATGCATATTTATTTGTTTTGTCTGCTTGCTGAGAAGTTGACCTGTTTTGTAATATATTTGTGTCTTCCATAGAGTGATTACTGTGCATGGTTTTTAATTATTTGACTTATAGCCTTGTGTGTAAGATATAGTTGGCAATATTGAATAAGTATTATTGTGGTGCAACTACAGGTGCGTGTTTTTGTGTCTGGAAATGCTGAAAAACAGAAGTCTGTGGAGCTGGATGATAGCTCTATTGTTGGTGAGACACTAAATGTTGGGCAGAATGGTTCTACTTATGGTGTTCATGAAAATCCTATTCTTATTGGAGATGACGAGGAAGAACATGAAAATCATCCAGTCACTGTGATACATGGTGTAATAAAGGGTGAAGTTGTTGGAATTATACAAAGGGCCCAAAGAGATTATGTGGCTTGTTTAGATGAAACTGAAGAAGTGGCAGTTTCTGTGTTTAACTCCAGAAGGTATACCAAGAAGCTAGAATAAGTGAAGCAATGAGGTTTTTTCATTGAAAACATTGTTTTTTCTTTGGATATGTTTCCTTGGCTGGATTTTTCTTGATTATCATATTATTCTCTGTTTTCCAGGTTTAAGATTTTTACATCGCTGTCTTTTTTCTTCTAATTTTCTTTGCAGTTCCTTTTATCTTAACCATTTTATGTATAATTGTGAGCACTGAGAACTCATGAACAATTATGGTACAATAATGGTACTGGTGTGAGACAGGTCACCAAAGTAAATATGAATGATAAAATTTCTACGTATTTCAATATATCAAAATTATCTGCTTGTCTAATCTCATATGTTAAGTGTCTTTGACTCCAACAGCTGAAAATCCCTACTATTTTTGCGTCTTGACATCTCAAAAGCTGCTTATTAATCACAATAATGATCATTTTTGTTGAAGCTAGTGGTAGCTTCAGAAGGTCTTCTACATCAGCTTGGTGACTTAGCATGTGGAAGACATTATTTGCCTCCTCTAAGTGCCTGCTGGGTGGAGTGAGTGATTTATGTCTTCTTTCCTAAGTCTAACTTTAGGAAAAATACAATAATTAAAACAAATTAATTATTGTGGACTATTAAGTCGTTTTCTAAGGATACATAATTTAATTATTCAAGTGACTTAAAAATAATCTCAACCGTTGATCTCGAAGATGATTCTAGAAGGGAGATTGGGGTTAGGGATTTGGAATTAAAGAAGTTTAAAAGGGAGCCTAGCAAGGAAGTGAAGACACAAGTGTGTGATTGAGTCATCGTTTAGAGAAAGCAATTTTCTCTAAGTGTGAGTGGCTCTGTGGACCAAGAGCGTAGAGAAGGAGAAGTGCGAGTGGGTTTGTGCAAATCTAGGAGGGTCGAGTAGGAGGAGATTGCAGGGTCAAGTTGTCAGATACAAAGCTCTGATGGTGTTGATGGTTTTATACCTATGTTGCATGAGTTTTTGGAACGTGGGAATGTTGGGAACTATGGTACAGGTGTCGGGAACAACTAGAGGTTTCCCCAAAATTTACAGGGAATGGCTAATGGGAGAGGTAATATTATATAATAAAAAAATAAAAAATAAAAAAAATAAAACTTTTGTCTTTTTTAAATTATATAATTTATATGATAATCAAAATTAATATTGAATCAAAATTTCAAAATTGCAAAATCAATTTAAATATATAATCTCTCTTATATATAAATATATTCTCTGAGTGTCTCTCTCCCTGAGTCTTTCCCTTTTATATATATAAAATGTCAAGTTCATTATCATTTCTCTGACACATGACCAGTCTTTGAAACAATCTGGCTTAAAAATACAAAGAAACAATTTTACATATGTTTCTTTAGTTATTCTTAAGATAAAAAGCACAATAACTCTAATGTTTAAGCATTGACTGCCACATACAATATGCACACACAATCTTCTGTGATATATATACATAAACAACAAAAGAAATACTCATCAACATGCCATTCTAGATATTGTCCTTACGTCAAGGTGCCGCACGCTTCCTTATTCCATCAAGAGATTGCTCTAGTTTCTCAATTAAGGATATCAGTGTTAAGGATGTCTTTGGCCTTTCTTCCTGCAAAGGTTTCAACATAGGCTCATGTTTTGTGGGCAATTCAACATATTTGTCTATAGGCTTTGTATTACCCAACCCCAGGGAACACTGGAACTCCAAAAAAAAAACAGTGTTCAAAGCTCCCGGAACTTTCCACAGCTCCCATTGCAGCTCCCACTAAAAAGGTAACGTTCCCATACAGTTCCAAAGCTCTTGGGAGCGCGGGAACCATTGGAACGGGTTTCCCACCTCTCGGGAGCGGTTCTAGTGTAACAGAGTTTTAGAGGTGTTTCTTTTTTGATATAGATTCCCTTTAAGGTAAAGTTATCATAATTGAGTCAAACGATTTTGGAAGTTGCCATATTTATGTGGTTCTAGATTAGTGGAATGCCGCCTCTCCCTTGAGACATTTTTATTGCACTTTGTTATTGACCTCTTATTACCTCAGGGTTTACTCTCCATAGGCCTTTGGGCTGGAAATTGTTTTAAAATTTGTATTATGATATTGTCTAATATTTAGTGTTGGGGGATATTCCCCTCTCGGGGGATTTAAGTGCTTGTACTGTAGCTCATCAAATCCCCCTTTAGGTATTACCCACCCAAATGGGTAACCCTATAAGAGAAAACTTTTGTCCTATACTTGATAGCCAATTAGATAGCCAGCCAGCTAGCAACCCTTACTAGCCACCATTTGATGATGATTTGCAAGGACGTGCAAATTGATTGTCCTTCTCATCCATTTACTGGTGCCTGTGTATGTAGGGTGCTCATGTTTGATGGTACATGGGGTGCCCGTGTTTGATGGTGATGCACTCTTCCCAATTGATCATGTAGAAAGATTTAATGCACATACTTCAAAGGAGAAAGTGGTCCACCAGGATGTCCTTATCTTGTTGTTCATAAGATCTCTCTATGGTCATAACTCATGGTTGCATAATCACAAACCTAGGAGCATCTCATCTATTGATGAGTTCTTTGATGGCTTTCGTAGACACTTTCCAGTATGCCCCACATTAAACATTCAAGAGGAAGCCTTCATTGAGCATTATCATGGCCTTGGGAATCTAGATGATGAGCAGGAAAGGGGGCCCTCCCTGGATCTGCATGGTAAAAGATGGGATGATGATAATTCTAAAAGCATGTGTGAATGGGAGGATGAGTTTGTAGAGAGTGAAGTTAGGGTTAACCCTACCTTTTCCAAGGATATTATCTTTGATGATCTACCCTTTGAAAACCTTGGAGAAGGTGATTCCATAGCTCCTTCAAACATTGGTATCAATGGTTACTTACATATTGAAGAAGGAATATGGGAGGTCCATGGATATCGTTTCAACAAGGACCCTATCTATGACATTGATGATAATGATATTGATATGACCCTTGTCTTTCCTCACAATCCTAGGGTTGTGGTTGAGTCTCGTGTGGACCCTTTCCTCAACCCTTCTTACATTATTAATAACAATGAGAAATCCTCCATCCCTCCTAAGTGTGATCATCATAGGCAACCTACTTGTGTTTCTCCATCTCATTAATCTCCCTTTCGTACTAATCATAACCCTATGGAGGCCATAAAGCATGATATAAATAGTAAGGACCATAATGGAAGTGATATGCCTAAGGTTGCCATCCATCAAAAGTTTATGAGCCTAATTGTTGACATCTCTATCTTTTGGTTAGAGGAGAGGATCTCATGGACTAGATTACATCCCTTTGTTCCCACTTCTCCCGTGATCATCCATGTATGGGCATTCTATTTTCCAAACTCTCGCCCTAGTGATCATCCATGTACGGGCATTCTATTTTCCCAACTCCCGCCATGCATCAGAGTGTGTAGAAAACATAATTTCCATAATTATAATTTGGCAAGAATGATGATATTGACATGTGCCTTGGTGTGGATCGGTGTTGATAAAATCGTCGATTTTTCAATGATGTGCAAAAAATTACGATTTTTTTACCCTGCCGATTTTTAGTTTGAAAAAATCATGATTTTTTCCATCAACGATTTTTCCTGATCTTTTCTCGATTTCTGCTGATTTTTTTCCTATTTTGTCCAATTTTGAAAAAATGAATATATTTTGTATTTTGTAATGTTTTTTGTAGTTTAGTCCTAGGGAGGCAGCACACTTGGTGATCGAAGTAATGTGAAATTTGTGAAAACTAAGAGATACAAGGTTCAAATCCCCTTGGTTGTGACCCAATTTATGGAGAGGAGGACAGGCCGTACACCCCCGTAGGTTTACTAGTAGCTACGTGTGAGGCGCGCTGCTGGGTTCCTCTGGGATACAAACAAAAAAAAATGTTTCGCCGATTTTTTCACCAATGTTGAGAAGATGTCTTTTGGACCCTCATCGATTTTTTGCCAATGCTGATTTTTTCAACTTTGGTCTGCATAACGATGGAAATATTAATAAAATTATCATATCTTTGGGAAATATTCCATATTGGTAGTTCAAGTGGAGATTGTTTATGGCAAAGGAAATGGCTCTTATGCACAAGGGGGGACACTAGTTAAGGTGGGTACCTATTTAGTTGTAGTTAAGTGTGCGTTGCATGTGACCTTATCCATTTACATCCAGAGATAATTGTGCCTTCCATGAGAGACTTTTTGTTGATTTCTGGTAGCGTCAATGTGCTCTAAGTCTCAAATTTTACAGGGAGGCTCAGGCACATGTATTCCAAAGAACCCATAAAGCGTTTTGGGAAATTCCACCCAGAAACAGTTTTATTAAAATAATTAATTATTTTTAATGGGACCCTAAGTCTAAACTTAGGAAAATAAAATAATTAATGGGTATTAATCTAACTGCGTGTGTAACTTCTAGAAGAAGACGAGGATCAAGCAGAAATGATCTTAGCCATTGATTAGCTTCTAATCTAGGCCATTGAATGTCAACGAGGAGATTATTTAAGGAGGCTTGAGGGTCATTTGGAAAGACACACAGAGAGTTCAAAAGTTTGATTTTTTGAAGCAGAGCAACTGCCGGTAGAATTTCAATAGAGAGTTGTTGCAGAGAGGGGCAGAGGGAGTTTTCGCTAGAGAATCTTCTCAGAAGCCAAGGATTCTCAGCAGAGGGGTAGAGAGACACACAAAGGAGGCAGCGTAGAGGCAGAGAGGGTGACAAAGAGCTAGGAAGGGCTCACCTAGAGCAACGCCACAACTTCCAGCGCAGAGGTCTGAATTTGTTGAGGGAGCTGATGTCTCTGAGCCGGGAAGGTTGGAAAAGGCTTTTGAAGGCAGATCGATTCTCAGTTGAGCTGACACAGTGACTTAGAGGCTGATGCAGGGCCCACGTAGAAGTAGCTGGGGAACTCGCAGTTCACCTGTCGGATCAGTCGGGACTTGCAGTGTAGAGTGAGATAATCTCACCAGTTTCTTCTGCTAAGTCATTTTCTCTGTAACTGGATTGCCAAGAGGGCATCTAGTAGTTGTATTAAAAAATACTTCAACTTAATAATAAAAACCCTTAGATTTGCTGCACTGTTTTCCCGCATTGGGTTTTTCCGGGGACATTTGTCCAAAAAATATTGTGTCATTTGTGTTGTATCTTTCTCTATTGTTCTATTCTTGTTTTGGGCATATTGTTTATTTGGTGTAGGCTGCAGTGTATTAGCTTTGATATTTGCTGTAGGAAACAGTAAATAATTTGTTTCAGTAATTAACAAATAGGAGAAGTTTAATCAGTTGCTGCAGTAGGGATTCCGGTTTGCGGAATTTTCACATGGTATCAAAGTAGTGCTGGTGAAGAAAGTGCCAGAGAACTCAGCTTTGAGCAGAAAAGAGAGGTCAAAAAAGCTGCAGGAGGCAGCTGTTCTAATCCCCAGAGGGGTTTGTGTAGTCCTAGCCGAAGGGTTAAATTTCGAGGCAGTCTCTCTGAGTGAGTCAAAGGAGAGAATGACTTCAGGATCGAGATCTTGCCATGGTAGAGGGAGCAACGCTGAAGCTTCAGTGTGAGGAAAAGCTGGTGGGATGCATTTTTTTTGCAGGCCGTTTTGCTTTACAAAAAGACGTCAGAAGAGAAGAGAAGCACTGTGAGGGAATTTTTCTTCATATGACTTCCCACCAAGAAGTCTGTTCTCTTATTGGCTGAGCAGTAGAGAGGAGCAGTTTGATACTTTTCGTGGCAAAAATGGTAACGATTGACTTGAAGGATCAAGCTAGATTGGTCGAAGCATCCAACTATGTCATTTGGAAGGCAAGAATGCCATTCCTTCTAGATGAGCATGCCCTCAAGACATATGTCGACAGCGTGGTGGCTATGCCTGCAGATGCAGATCCGCTGAAAAAGTACAAGGCATAAATGGCGAAGGAAAAGCGTATGATCCTCGACGGAGTGAAGGATCATGTAGTTGGACAGATCACCAGCAGAGGGACTGCTAAGGAGATGCGGGATGCGTTGTCTATGTTGTATCAGGGATCTTCCGAGCAACGAAAGATGTGCTTAGAGCAGAAGCTGAGATCTGCTCAGATTCAGAAGGGGGAGCACATAGATCCGTTCCTCACGAAGCTTCAAGAGACCCGAGATGAGTTATCAACTATGGGGTCTACACCTCAAGATTCCGAGTTGGTTAGACTATCCGTCAATTCTGTCTCAGATGAGTGGCAAGTCTTTGTCCAGAGTATCTTGGGTAGGGCGACTTTGTCGAATTGGGATGAGATGTGGGCAACTCTTAAGCAAGAGGAGCTGAGTAGAGACTTGGTCAAGTGTAAGCTTGATGGAAGTAGCAACAGTGGGTTGAAGCCCAAGGAGGAGGATGAGAATGCAACCCTTTCATCGAAGGGGCAGCAGGAGCAGCGGAGGCGGAAGAAGGAGGTCTCAAAGATAAAGTGCTTCAGGTGTGGTGAGATGGGTCACTACGCAACACAATGTCCTCTCAGGAAGAAGGACAAAGATGAGAAACACGATCCGAAGATTGCAACCGTGAAGATCAAGGAGGAAGAATTTGCCATGACAGTCGAGATACCTCCAGGAGGCAGGTGGGTTGATTTAGAGTTGTAGTTCGAAAGAGTTACAGATGGGCAGGATCCTTGAGAAGCCCACCTCTTGGATCATTACCTTGCTGCGAGAGCCCAGTTTTGTGGTAGCATGATGGACTAGTGTCAGATGGTACCGAGGAGTGTCAGAGAGATAGTTGCAGTGGCTAGGAGTGCTACAGACTGAGCAGCGCATAGTAGAGTTGGCAGCAGTGCAGATGGCATAGAGCAGAGGTCAGCGGCATTGCAGTAGATTCAGAGGGTCAACGCAGAGACTAGCAGCAGTCAGGTTCCAACATTCACATGGTATCATACTAAACACAATTCATTCAGTAATTTGGGATGTTTTTCCATTACTGATGTAGTAGCAACAATAGTTTGCAGTGCAGGGGCAGTTGGCAGTGGCAGTGCCCGCAACTGCTCGGATGTAGAAACTCAGAGGGAGTTGTAGTACGGATGCAATGTTGAGAGTGGCAGGCTCAACAATAGTACAGATGCAACATTTGCGCAGTGGTTGGTGGACAGCATGTTAGACATCAACAGTGTAGAGGGAGATGTTACAGAACAGAGTGATGCTTCAGCAGGTTGCACTACTAGAGCACATTCCTCGCTAACAGGGAGTGTTGATTTCTAGTAGCATCGGATGTGCTCTAAGTCTCAAATTTTGCACGGAGGCTTGGGCACATGTATTCCAAAGAGCCCAGAAAGCGTTTTGGGAAATTCCACCCAAAAACAGTTTTATTAAAATAATTAATTATTTTTAATGGGACCTGTTGTCGCGCGGATTGGCACGACAACGCTCAGACCGGGGGCTGTCACTCTGATCCCCGATCCCTCCGTTTAAGCCTGTCTCCCGCGGCTAAGGGGGGTAGACCCTGAGAGATGATGAAGACCAACTGTCGACCAGTTGGTCGGGAGACACGAGACACGATTAAGATAAGCACTAAAATGATTTGATCAGTTAGCAGACCAGTGCCTTGAGAGATCATTATTAAGATGATTACTTGTTAAATGATATAGAAACGTGAAACGTGAACAACAATCATTTTTCATCAGCTAGATATCATATTCGTATCTCGATTTGAAACCTCAGATCTCAGCGTAAAAGCTATAACATGAAAACAACTGAATCTGGCAACAAAAATAATTTTTTATTTTTTATATTTTTTATGATGAAGACAAATGCTTTAAATGAAAGGAGAAAATTTGTTTTAACTTTTCAGAATAGAAACTAAGCTAAGGGATCAAGATACTTCCCTCTTGAGTAAATCTCTTTTTGATGTCTTAAGAGCTTGATGGCTTGAACAGCATGTGGGACCCTTGGTGTCCTTGGAGGTGACTAATCCCGCCGAAGAAGTCCTCGCCCTCCAACAGAACTGGCAAACCTGTCGCTTGAAAACACAGAAAACACTTGCAAACAAATTGTTAGAGCAAAGAGAGACTTGGCATATAGAGACCAAGTTGAGCTTGTCATTCAACCGAGAATGGACAAGCTACAACAAGTGTACAAGATATACCAAGCCCAGAAGAGATTTGAGATAGCTGCAAATCTCTCCTCCCTAGACAATAGTGCCTTCAAGCAAAATGAAAAACAACTAGATAGCAAATGAAAATCACATGAATATTAAACGACACAAGTATACCTCATGTACCAAGGCATGCACCACAAGAGAAGCTGGTAACCCCAAAGACTTTTATTTATTAATGTAAATGCTGAGTACAAAATCAGGCATAGTCTCCGCTAGTCCAATAGCTCGTTCTATCCTATTACAATAAGAGCCCAAGGCTCATATAAATAGGAAAATGGGAGAAGATCCCAAGGCAAATTCCAGTGACAAATGGCAATCAGGTGAAGATCCCAATGAAGAAATGAAATGACAAGTGGCCTGATGACAATCCCAATGTGAAGATAACTGCTGTAGGTTGCCCATGCAACTACTGTTTTAATTTCCATGTATTGGCTGAGTGTGAACATGTGTTGACTGGCTGCCTTCAAGCTGGAGATAACTGCTGATTGACTGAACATGTGGCTGCCATGTGTGAAGATAATTGTTGTTGCTTGGCTGCCTCTAAAACTGCTGTTAAACTCCATGTAAACTTGTTGTTCTAACTGCCTCAAAACATGCTGATAATTGTCGTTGCAAACTGCCAACGTGACTGCTGTCTTAATTGCTGATGACTTGGCACGTAACTGCTGTTGACTGCACATAAACTGCTGTACATGCTGTCTTAGACTGCTGTATGAACTGCTGATATAAATACGCTGGAAAATGTGCATATGGCTGATTTGTTGACTTGCCAACATAAGTATACTGTTGAACCTGCGTTAACTTCTGTGCTGACCCTTTAAACTGCGTACGGACTGGCTGTTAAACTGTCATACGTATTGTTTTAATTGCTGAGTTAATCTGCGTTGAACTATTTGACTTGCCAACGTTAATATATTGCTGACTGTGTAATTTTGGGCTGCCACATAATGCTGTCACGTGTGTTGACTTATATGCACCTTTGACTGCCGTTGCTTGTAGTTGGGCTGCCGTACGGACAGCATACGGATTTCTTTTGGCATATCATGTTTTATGTGGGTTTGAGTGGGGCCCATTCATTTAACCTTTAAACTTTTACCTTATGACTTTTTTCAACCTTTGAAAATTAAAATAAAGTTGTAACTCAAAAATTTCCATTTGCCTGCTGGCCCATTTGACTTTGACTTTGACTTTTCTTTGACTTTTTGTTGAGCTGAGTTGAAACTTCATGTGGTGGGCCCACATTGCTTTGCCATGTCATCTTTGACTTTATGCTTGAATTCCATGTCAAAATTTGACTTATTTTGACTTTGGAAAAATTTTTAAATTTTTCCAATTATTCATTTTTTTGAATTTTTTCTTCATTTTTGCCACTGTCACTGGAAAAAATGCCTTTTGAGGGACTCTGAGTCATTTTTTGACCCCCAAAGTAGGCTCTAGGAGAATGCTGGGCCTCTGAGGATGAATTTTGACTGGTCATACGCCCCAGACATCTCCTAAGGCCAGTTATTTATCCCTTTACATAAAAAATAATTAAAAAATCCCGTTTTGCGGGAAATTTTTAACTATTAAAAAATCCTACTTAGACCTAGCCAAATTCCACGAAACTTTACGTGTGATCTAGTATGGTAATATACATCGACCCTAGACACTAGGATGTGTCAAGGGCTCAATCTTCAAACCGTCACCTCGGCTTTGGGGTGTGCACGAGTGAAAAAATCCAGAGAATTAT
>APFE030398170.1:13093-39747 GCA_000404065.3 Pinus taeda | reverse complement strand
GAAAGGGATAATTCACCGGATAAAAAAAACACTCCAAGGTGTACTCGTTTGCTGATCGAGTCCCACATCCTAGGCCTGTTACAAATTCAAGAAACATCATACTAGCATCACTTATTACAACTCCCCGTAGGGTGTGGAATCTGGGTACAAAGAAGAAAGATGATGAGAAGATAGAAGAAGAGTTAAAAAACTCTGTTGACTGATGACATCTGATGGTACAAGTGTCCTCTGGATCATCCTTGGGCATGGAGTCGTCACATAATCGTCAGGTGCTACTCCAGCAGTCAACAGGACCCTAAGTCTAAACTTAGGAAAATAAAATAATTAATGGGTATTAGTCTAACTGTGGGTGTAACTTCTAGAAGAAGACGAGGATCAAGCATAAATGATCTTAGCCATTGATTAGCTTCTCATCTGCGCCGTTGAATGTCAACGAGGAGATTATTTAAGGAGGCTTGAGGGTCATTTGGAAAGACACACAGAGAGTTCAGAAGTTCGATTTTCTGAAGCAGAGCAACTTTGGGAGAATTTTGACAGTGAGCTGTTGCAGAGAGGGGAAAAGGGAGTTTTGGCTGGAGGATCTTCTCCTGAGCCAAAGATACTTAGTAGAGAGGCAGAGAGACACATAGAGGAGGCAGTGTAGAGGGCAGAGAGGGTGACGCAGAGCCAGGAAGGGCTCATGTAGAGCAGTGCAACAACTTCCATTCCAGAGGTCCAAATTTGCTGAGGGAGTTGACGTTTCTGAGCCGAGAGGCCTAGAAAAGGCTTTTGAAGGTAGATCGATTCTTAGTTGAGTTGACACAGTGAATTAGAGGCTGACGCAAGGCCCACGCAGGGGCAATGCAAAAGTAGCCAGGGAACTCGCAGTTCAACTGCCGGATCAGATGGGACTTGCAGTGTAGAGTGAGGTAATCTCACCAGTTTCTTCTGCTAAGTGATTTTCTTTATAACTAGATTGCCGGGTGGGCATCTAGTAGTTGTATTTAGAAATACTCTAGCTTAATAATAAAAACCCTCAGATCTGTTGCACTGGTTTTCCCGCATTGGGTTTTTCCGGGGACATTTGTCCAAAAAATAATGTGTCATTTGTGTTGTATCTTTCTCTATTGTTCTATTCTTGTTTTGGGCATATTATTTAATTGGTGTAGGCTGCAGTGTATTAGCTTCAATATTTGCTGTAGGAAGCAGTAAATAATTTGTTTCAGTGATTAACAAATAGGAGAAGTTTAATCAGTTGCTGCAGTGTGGATTCCGGTTTGCGGAATTTTCACACTTTTTATATTCCAATTTAATGAGAGTTCACATGCGTCAGTATTCTTGGCCAAGGAAGGTGCACCACTTAGTGGAGGGGATATCTATTTAGTTAGTTTTCAGAGATGGAAAAAAGGTTTGCATAATGGGATTTCATTCTGCTTGTACCTGTAATCTGTTCTTGGGCTTTCATGTCAATAAAATGAGTATAGTTTGGTCCTCATCTTGTCTTTCCTTCTATCATGTTAATTTATCTTGTTGCTGCAGCAATTCTCCTGCCCAATTAAGTTTATCTATTTCATATGCTGTGTATTCATTTTTTTCCTTAGTTGTATAAAATAACACTATGATTCAATCCTCAAAAGTTTGTAGTATTAGGGTTAGGCTCAATTATTTTGTTAATTAGACTTTGCTACTTATAGTTGATTTGATGGCCTTCTCAGTTTACCGTTATGCTTGACTTGGTCTTAAGGCGGCTAGAATGGAATTGTATGTAGGGTTCTTTCCCCCACGAGACTCACTTGCCCAACAGTGATAAGGAGGTTGACTTGCCTTGATCTAGTGGGGTTTGCCCAAACTAGCTGCCTGATTGGATTTCTCCATTTCAACTTGGACCTTTGTTTGTCTTTTGACACCACAGCCAAGGGATTAGTCACTAGTCTTGTTGGATTCATCCTTCCCTCATTGGTATATCCTTCTTTTGAGTTTTTTTTGTTTCTTGATCTAATTTACATGTTCTGAGCTTGATTTGTATATGAGAAGCAAGACCTAGGTGCACCTCCCTGAAGTTGGAAAAGCACCAACCTAAAGCAAGACATAGAATGCCGAGTCGATATTGGGTGTTTTGTCTTAATTTGCACCAAGTCTCCACTGATTACTGCAGTGTAAGTTTGGGTGTTAACAACACCCAATTCAAGTTTTCACTTAATTCCATGTCTAGGTATTTTGTAGTTTTGAGTGGTCTCCAGTATCTCATTTTTAAAGCTGATTTGAACCTGATTTTGCCGTGCGTTATTGGGAATGCTTCCACTTGTTACTCACATTTTGAGGTTTCTTATTGTTTTTAATCTGTTATACCATGGGGAATTTTTGTTTCTTTTGCTCCTACCTAATCCAATGAGATAAAGAAGGAACAAAAGGTCTCCAAGTTTGTAGATTGCTTTGCACACCCATATTGCATATTAATATGGACTTTTTAGTGCAAATACAATGTTTGAGACATAATTCAAGACAAGCAAAATATAAACTTTTCCATCATAGCCATAGGGACCAACAAGAATTTCATGTTATAGATAGATTTTGGTGCCATCTGCATATGTAGATGTTAGATGGTCAAACCAATAAATATGGACTCTATATTCTTTTGTAGGTTGTGCTGAATGCATTTGGCCTTGATTTTTTGATTCATCTTGTATCTTAGATATTACCTTTGTCAGCAATCTTAAATTGCAGGAGCTACCACAATTAGAATAGGAGGTGCAATAATACATCCAGAGGATAGATAGTTCGTTATTGCTTTATATGTGCTCCTGGATAAGTAATAGTGCACTCAAGCATTGACTAGTCTTTCATGTAATGACCTTTTTCTTCATTTATGAAGCATTGATATTTCATGTGGTATGGGATAATTTGTGTGAATTTGCTGTCTTTTTATTCAAAGAGACTCACTTAAAAACACTATGTTTTTATCATAGATAAGATAATTTTAATAATGTCCACAGATGGCTAGGTGATAGGTCAATGGGATTAGAGATAACAGTTAGTGTCCCCTAAACAGTGGGGAATGTCTACAACAGTCCTAGAGTTAAATGTTTACCAAAATACAAGAGATATAAATGACAATAAAAGAAAGACAAACACAAGAGATAAGAAAACTGTATGAGGTGTGAGGACCTTACTTCACATCAGCATCATAAATGGAAGTAGAAGAGGAAGGAGAAGAGAGCTTCCTATCTTCATCAATTATGGGGAAGGGACTTAGCCAATGCTTGATGATGTTGTCTGGAGAAATTTAATATTCGTAGGATACCTCATTCTTCATCAATATTATTAATCCTTTTATTTGGATGATTTGGTTGCAGAGTTTACACATTATTCTTTGTTTAATTTGATTCTAGAAGCGTGACATTTCTCTCGTATATTTTCTTGTGGTTGAATGCTTTTCTTGTATAAACTCTTATGAATTGTGCCATATTTCAGGCAAGAGCAATTATTGTGTGTTCCAATGGACCAGAGAATCCCATTGGTATGTCTTGTATTATTTGCACTATACAAGGTTTAATCAGTGATCAAATTTCTTCTTGGTATTTGGTTTTTGAAATATAATTTGATTTCTCTTTGGAGGATATACAAGCAAGCATTATATAATTCAAGTGTTCAATCTATATTTTTCTTGTTGGTTGTGATGTAGGTGCGTGTGGCATCAAGTCAAAGGTCTCGACTTTTGGGGCAAAGATTTGTTATAAGAATAGATGGATGGGATAGTGGATCAAAACTTCCAAGAGGCCACATAGTGCGTATTTTAGGCCCAATTGGTGATATTAGTGCAGAAAATATGGCTCTCTTGGTGGAGAATGATATAAATATCTCACCTTTCAGCTCTGCGTGAGTAAAATACTTGTACCTTAGGTGAAACTTGATCATGTTTTGAAGGGCCAGTCTGACAGTCAATTCCACCTTAACTGGTCTTGAGGATATTTTGTTAATTTGCTTTTATCTTGCTTTAGTTCTTACGTCAGTGTATCTTCAGTTCATTGCAAGAACTTCCAGAAGATACAGAGGAGCATCCATGGGTAATACCAGAAGAAGAATATTCCAAACGCCGGGATCTACGGTTTTCACATAGATCTTGCAGGTGCTTATTAGTAGTTTATAGTTTCATGTGTTTGAATAATATATTTGGAAGCAACAAAAATTATTTTGGCTTATGGCCCTAGTTTGTATGATGTTCCTTATCGTTAGAAAGTTTTTCATTTCATTGCTTTGTGATTGCATTCTCTAAAAACAGATTCCTGTGTGAAGTTAGCGTTCTTGCACTTATTTTCAAATATTCAAGTTTATATAAAGTCACACATCTAGATTGAATTAAAACTACCTTATGAAAATGACTAGGCATAAGGTAAAACCAGTGAAAAATAAATTTGAAAGGTTGTCATTATAAAGACTTGTCAAAGTTTATTCATGACAAAAAGAGGAAGATTATAGATATTGTGGAGGCGAACAATCACCTAGACACAAATGCAACAATGAAAAATCATATAGATATGAAGCTGAAAGAGAGTCTAACACCTTCAGTAGCAACTCCAAGAAGGAAGTGACAAGGAAAGAAAATGATTATCAAAGATGCTGTAAGAAGTGGCTCTAGATCATAGATGTGCCTCCAACACTTATGTAATTGCAAAATTATAGATGAGAAGGAAGAAGAGGTTCCCACTGAGGAGGACATGTTTGATTTTGATGATGTATGGAAATTCATCAAAGTTGTCGTTGGCATCAATTATGTGCATTAAACAAACTTATGATGTAATGTCCTCTTTCGAGTAATGATCCAGGAGGATTCCAAAAGGCCCAAAAATCAAAGTCCTCAAATCTCAACAAAACCAACATCAAATCAAAGGTCTCGTCACAAAGAATCCAATGACACAAACCACACCTCAATCCAAGTTTGTATGCAAAAGTTATGCTCAGTCAAAGTTCCAGCCAAACTTGGCAAAAATGACAAAGTTAGTTGGCGCTAAATAATTTTGGGGCATCACCAAATTGATGGTCCGATGAAACTAGCAACTAAAGTTGGTAGAGACTCACTAAAATTGGTGGTCGGTTTAGTCGTGGCTAAAGTTGGCGGAACCGCCAATTTTGGTGGCATCTGCAAAAATTGGCAATTGTTCGCAAGCCCAATAACATGGGGTCATGTGGCCCAACCAAATGGTGCCATGTGGCCCAACCAAATGGCGCCATGTGGCACCCGGTGGGATGCTAAATAGGCCCAACCCACGACTAGTTGACCAACTCGGCAATAAATTTATCGGGCGATTTAAAATGCGGTTTAAAAGTGTTTTAAAAACATAATATAAAAGAACGACAATTTATATTATTTGTTTCAAACCAAAAATATGGACTGCGGGATGTTGAACTAGCAACCACCGCTGGGTACAATGCTCTATCATTATCGCGTTAACCGACTTTGCCAACTAGTAGACTTTGAAAGGTTCGACACCTAGGAGTTATTTAAACTCATAACTTTGCCATTCAAGCGACGAAGAGTGGGCGAGGGTGATCGAACAGAGGGCCGACGAGAGGAGGAACCAAGAGTAGGAGACACTGTGTGTAAGGCTGGAACCTGGCCTGTGGAACCTCGTGCAGACATGAATTTCAAGAGAATAATCCTAGGGATATTCCCTAGAATATTCCCAAAGATTCTGCTATGGAATCTTGAAGATTCTTAGGGTTCCAAAAATGATGGTGGCGGAATATAGCTTAGTTTATACTCATTTTACTCAGAATTTCGCAAGGATTTCACTAATGCATTCAGATCGGGGATTTGAACTTCCCATTTTCAGGTCACTCTTAAAAATGAAGGTATAATGATGTATTTTGCCATGTATTTGCCTTTTTTTTTGCTAAGATGAATGAAGAGGCCTCTCCACTTTGAAAATAGGCCCAAAGACGTAGCCCACATTGGTTGAACTCTGTTATCAAACATTGAGTGCATTGACTTTGTGGTCTCCTTTTATGTTGCTTCTTCTTTAAGTATTTGCATTTATGGTTTTACATTCTCTTCTATGCAATTCTGCTAACATCATTGAAGAAAAGATCCCAGATCAGTAATGGCTATAGGAAGTCGACTTAGTAGCCTATTCGATTACTGTAGGCTATAGTCAGAAGAAGGAGATCCATTAATTTAATTACTTAATGTCATTTCTAGGTGATGTTGAATAGTTAAATTAAAAGGGGTGCTACTTTATGACCCATGGTATCGACCCATGGTTTTTTTGATGACCCATGGTATTCCATTGATAAAAAAAATATAAAAGCAAAATTAGAGCTCACTAAGGATATGATTTGATTATTTTATGAAATAGAATTTGAGAGCTCTTGTAGCTGAGTGTGTAGAGGTGAAATCCTTATGTGTAATCAATTTTAGTGGTGAGGCTAAACCACCATAGCTGATTAAGATTTGTTTCAATGGTGAGACTATCCACCCTAGATGGTCAAAAGGAAGAACCACCTAGGTTCTACTTTATGACCCATGGTATCGACCCATGGTTTTTTTGATGACCCATGGTATTCCATTGATAAAAAAAATATAAAAGCAAAATTAGAGCTCACTAAGGATATGATTTGATTATTTTATGAAATAGAATTTGAGAGCTCTTGTAGCTGAGTGTGTAGAGGTGAAATTCTTATGTGTAATCAATTTCAATGGTGAGGCTAAACCACCATAGCTGATTAAGATTGGTTTCAATGGTGAGACTATCCACCCTAGACGGTCAAAAGGAAGAACCACCTAGGTTCTTCATAGGGATTTAACATGAAGAAGACAATTGATCATAGTTATGAGAACTAGACTAGTCATTGAATTGGTAGACCTCTTGGACTGGAAACTGGTCAGAACCATACAAAAACCGGTAGAAAAACTGAACCAAAAAAAGGGTCAGCCAATACACATAAAATACTCAATTTTTAAAGAAAAACACATATATTCATGTGCATCATATGAATCCAAACCATTGATACACAAATAAACAAAATTTCTCATTTATATAGCATGTAAGGGTGCACATAACCAAAATAGCACCGAGTGCAATCCATCTCTAAACCAAACATACATCAGCAAACAAATTCCACATGGCCTCTAGCATTGAAAAAAAACTATGCTACAACAAATACCTACATATCATCAAAATCATTGCATATATTGAGATATTCGTCATCAATATCACCCTCATAGCATGTCAAGTTAAGATTTTGTTTGAGTGATGAGTATTTTTTTTAGTAGGCTCATGATAAAGGAGTTCAACAACTAGTGGCACTAACATCAAGGTACATAGAGGGCTTGGTGCTCTTAATTAAATATTAGTTCCATACCCTTGTACATGAGAAAATCCAATGTAGCGTTGCAATCCCCCCGATCCTGAAATCCTGGAAAATTGTTAAGTCTGCTAGATTTTGAGTGAGATCTAAAATTCTACTTTCTCCATATGAATCGAATGAGGTCAAAACCACTCTCAAACATCCCGAGTCATTTCATGGTAATGTTAAAAATTCAACTAAAAGGATGAAAGGTGAAATGCATAGCAATAGTAGGGCCATATGCTTGAATGTTAAGCACCTATTTTAAGCTAGTGTCAAGCTAAGACAAAAATTAAAAGAAAAAACACAAAATAGGTCCCACTTGTTGCATTCTTCGATGCTTGTCCATACCGAACCGGACAAAAACGGTTCAAATCACTAGTTCGAACTGATTTTTGCCTCAAAATGATCGGACCGGTCTGAACCGGCCGGTCCGTATAACATTGCAATTGATTTTCCAGAGGTTGTATAGCAGTTCAAGGATTTTTCTGGAAATGTCATTGCATATGTGGAGGCCAAATTAATTATGGATAGCTGAATACTTTGTGGAGGCTGAAATCATTTGAAGGAGCCGAGTTAATCCTGAAGGTTGAGGTCCTTTGGCGGAGCCTAAATTAATTAAGGACGCCGATTTTTATTTTGGAGCCTGAAGTAATTAAGGAGGCTGAGTTCTTAGTTGGTGGCCAAATTAATTTTGATAGCATCTTTGGTTTTTGCTTGAGGGCCGAATTATTCCTTGGTGGCTGAGTTAATCCATAAGAAGTTTGATTATTTCTTTGGAGGGCTGAATTACTTGGGAGGCTGAGTTCCTTTTAGGCCAAATTTTGGAGGCAGTCAAATTGATTTTTAAGGGAGGTCAAACTCTTTCTAGGAGGGCCGAATTGGTTGTGGAGGTAGCAGCTGTATCTTGGAGGCCATTCTTTTCATTCTTGCAGCCAAATTGTGCTAATGCCGAAGCCATTTCCAGGTTCCAGTAGTTAATAAATTTTGTATGTAAACTTTGTTTTGGTTTAATAAAATTTGGCTGGAGCATTTGGTGCCTATCTGAGTAAATTTACCATGTAAAAAAGTAATCAGTAGTGGTATCTTAATTTGATTGTGTGCCGAGTGTTTGAAGTAAATATTTGCTGGCTAAGTATTTGTTGAAATACTTGAAAGAAAATTTGTAAATTTTATAAGTTAAACCAATAGTATTAGTAGGGGGATATTACACATGAGAAAGAAGCACAATGATCTACAACAAGATTTACGACACCTTCTCTAAGAGACTATAGTAATAATCAGAAAATTTGGAATCAATAACCATGATATTGCTTGGAGTAATTGCAAGAAGAGTGGAACCTAGGACATCATAACTTAAGGAAGCATAATGAATCACAATATCACATTCTTAGTAGATTTTGCTAACTAGTACACACAACATTGTGAATATCAATCTTGCAAAAGAACTAATCCTTTTTGTCTACCCTATGAGGGATCTATTTGTTACAATTGCTCATGTTCAACAAGCCAAAGAAATAGGCTAGTGCCATAACGTTTCTGTATAGATACATGTCTTGCAACAATGAATGAGATTTTATGCTTTACCAGTTAACAAGATGGACATGGTGTTAGGCACAAAATAGTCGATGCAATTGGTCACTTGCACCACAAAACTCCAAGAACAATTTATGGAGTTAAAATGGCAAGGGAACAACTAGAAGTTATATGGTTTGGGAAGCCAAACATGTTTTCTAAGAGAACTCACAATTCTTGTTGAAAATAAGGGTACCAAGGAGGTGTTTCCTAGCGCATTTATCCTTTTGGCCTAGGAAGACACATTAATGACCCTTTTGTCTAATAACATTATGAGTTTTATTAATGTCATGGAGCAAAGTACTTTTTATGAGTAATGTATTGTGTACTTTAATTGATTAAAGTCACATGCGTTATAAAAGTGACTTTATGAGAAAAGTACTAAATACACTTTATATTATTAAAGTGACTTTATGAGAGAAAAAATGCACATGGTACAAAACATTAAAAAGTACTAGGAGGCTCATTAATTGAGGGGGAGCACTAGAGAGAGGGTATCATGAGGGGAATTGATATGTGATGTTCCTTTTTCTGGTGCTCCTTATGGCATGGTTAGGATGGACTTTCAAAATTGGGGGTAGACAGGTCATAGGTGCGGGATTACTTCATTAACGGGCCCACGGATTTTTGGAGATGCTCAATGGGGTTTGGATGAGTTCACTTGCCATATTTCATCATGAGGATTGATTTCGCACAACTTGCTTTTCATTCCTATTACTGCTCAAACTAGCAGGGGTCACAAAAGGGATTCCTAAACGACAACTACTAGATCAAAGGGCAACAATGGAGGCTTAGCCCACTGTCACCTCAGCTAAGACTCCCTACTCTTTACGAACTTTCACCGATGGGAGGAGACTCGGTATACATAGAAGGTCACTTGACAAGGATAAATCGACCAATGGATATGAAGTGACCCTTATAATCCTTTTCCTAGAAGGGGTTTTAGGAATAGAGCTTTCTTGCATGTCAAGTAAGGTATGAAGATTGCTAGGAGGAGGTGTAGACTTGAGGGTTAGGTTTAAAGGAATATGCCTTATGGAGTTTCCCAATCCAAAAATCCTTATTGAACTTGACTTCCCAAATGGTTCTTGAAGAATTGGCCTTTCAAAGGTATGGGACCAAACGGGACCAAGTGGACCCGACCTAGGTTAAGGGGGGAGAATCTAGCAACCAATGATGTTCTTAACCCAGACAAGGAAGGGGAAAGGATCAAAGCAAGAATTTTCACTTAAAGGTGTCAAATTGATCCTATGAGGCACTAGCGTTGGGAACACTATGATAAAGTTTGATCTCAGATAGGGCTTGGGTTATCTCACAACTCCACCGTCAGAATGACTTTAAAATTGGAGGAGGCCATGAGGACACACCAATGCAGGAAGGGTTAGGAGATCAAATGTTTTGTAGGGCTACTTCGTCGAGAAAGTGATGCCCTAGGTAACCCAACTTGGCTAGGCCTAGAAGAAGGTAAAAAGGAATTGATTTTTGACCTGGGCTTGCTCAAGGCAAGCTAACAATATCCAAGTGATGAAATCAGTTGCTCTAACATGCAATATGGTTGTCCCCAACAATCTTTGCGCTGTTCCAGTGAAAAGTATACTGTTGGTTGCAAATAATCGCTGCTAGGGCCTCCTTCGGTGCTCAAAAAATTCGAGGAATTTAGCCCTAGGCTCTCCACTAATAACCCACAAAAACCCATGAAGGAATTGGTTAAATTTTGACCTTGGAATTTCAACCCAAATTTCCCTTGGCTCCTCTGGTTGTTGGCTGAATTGGGACCCCTGTTTGACCCCTCAAATCTGCCTAGAAAATTCTGCCAAATTATTTTTGAGGTCCTTGTAAAAAACCCAGAAAGACCCAGAAAGGGTTTGTTCTAGTTTTGACGGTCCAAAATTGACCTCCAATGCTTGGCCCTCCACAAGCAGAAAATGTAACTTGTGGTAGTTGCTCTGTTTATTGCTCCCCCAGAGTGCTGGAAAATCCAACAAAATACTTACTAGACTCCACCTCAAGTCTCAGCGCCAAAAATCACTTCATTCCTAAACCTCCCAGCGTGCCTCCTCCAAGAACTGCGCAATCCTTGCGCTGCTAATACTGAGCCTCTCTACAAACTGGCACTCCCTGCTACTGGTACGAACCGGAATAGATGGAACTCCCTCCTTGGGCTGATACTCGAAGTCCACTGAAGCAAGGGTCAAGATTTATGCTCGGAAACACTCGCGTGCTAAACAACACTTGCAGACTTGGCTTCCACTCGAGCGTGCTATGTCAAAGACAATTTTCACAAAGATTATTGAATGACCAAAATGAGTGCCTATTGCTCTTTTTATCAAAGAGCATCCAAGATGCCCATGTGGGCCCAACTTGACTTTCCCCCACCAACATCCCTCCAATGGGAGTGTGTTGCCCATGTGGGCCGCAATTCTCTATGAGTGGCCCCCACGTATCACTAGTGGATCGATTTTTTCCTCCATCCTCTAATGTTTGGGCTCAAATTTGATCAAAAATATATGTGGGGCCTCTAAACCCACACTTCCTAAATTGATATTTCCCTTAGCAATGCTGCTAAGTGGGAATTTCACAAAGAGGCTTGATGAGGTCCATAGGTGCCATAATGAAGAATAGGACCCTCAAAAGTGATGGAAAAGGCGGTGGCCCCTTGTTCTCCAAACAATAATTAAAACTGACCAAAAATTGATATTTCCCTTAGCAATGTTGCTAAGTGGGAATTTCACAAAGAGGCCTGATGAGGTCCATAGGTGCCATAATGAAGAATAGGACCTTCAAAAGTGATGGAAAAGGGGGTGGCCCCTTGTTCTCCAAACAATAAATCTATGGTGCTCCCAGTGGGTGTGGGGGCACGATAATAACCTCATGGGTCTCCAAATGAGTTGAAGATGCCTATAGATCATCTGTAAGGGCTCCGATGATGGTGTAGGTGATGCCATATCATCTTACAAATCCTGGGTTAGCTGCCAAGTGCATGGTACATCTGTGGGGCTGGCTGGGCAAAGATAAATTAGGTGCATCTTCCTCGTCCAATAGGTGAGTCTCGAGCAATCTCTGAACATAGTTGGGGATCCATGGAGTGCTGTCTACTGCTGTGGAGGCCCATGTCTCTCAACACACACCCTACATGTGCCAATGTAGCCCTCTGAAGGGTTAGGACCCCGTATAGGGAGACCAAACCCAAGATGGACACCATCTGCAATCCTGCATAAGATCCAATGCATCCCCTAGCCTTCCAGTACAACAAGTCATCAAATAAGTCGAGTAAAAGAACTTACAAACCATGGACCACAGGTGGGGACTCCATAATGGCTTGCCCTTCCACAATGGGCTTTGGGATGTGCTAATGTTTCCAAACTCCAAATGGGGTTAACCAAGTATCCTATTAGGTGGTTTCTACTTCTAAAGGGGATAATGTGTCCAAGTTACATCCTTTAAAAGGTGGTGATATGTGATAAAGAGGTGAATGGAGTAGGGGATGAGAAGGGGCAGCTCTGGGACACATGCTGGGGTACAAGGGTAACTAATAAAAGGGAAGCCCACACTTGGCTATATAATTTATAGGAGGGAGCAATCATGGTACATGAGGTACCCCGTCCTTGAATTTTTCACCCTTCTTTATATGCCTTTTGCCTTTTATGGTTTTTCTTTAGTTAACTGCTCAGGGCTCAAGGGGTAAGAGCATAATGTGTGAGATGTTGCAGTGGATACCCCCTTTTAAGGTAGGGCGGTTCATTGCCCACTAGGGCTTGGGACAATCATGGGTTCCTATATGATGAAGGAGGCTCATAGAACTTGTAGGAACCAGGGTGATGGCCCTGAAGATGGGGTAGAAGTCATGTATTGGATTTTTCCCATGTGCTAAATGTGTTTGTCCTGACTATCTTTTGCATTTTGTGGTGCATTTTCCTGTCGAATGGGGCCAATTATGCTTTTACTTTTCTTTTTAGCTGCATCAACCTCTGGGGCATCATTCCAGACCTGACCCAAGGTGTGGGCAAGGGGAAGGGGATCACTAACCCTATGTGGGCCTAGTCGAGGAATGTGGACCCAGGTGGGAGAAATGATGAATGGGGTAATAATGAGTGGAAATGGGGTAATATATGCTGATGAGGAAGTGGGACCACACATCCAAAATTAGGGTTTGCCGTGAAATACCATCCCTAAAGCCAAATGATCAGTAAAAGAGATCCCACGGGACTAGAATCCAAGGTTAATATCCAAAAGGGGTCTAGGCGACAAGAGCACATACCTAGCCCATTCTTTCCGCCGAATTCTCCCATTAATCCATGCACAGAAGTGTCCATGATAAGCAAATTACAATACTCAATTACCAGATGACAAGGCAAACCTTTAGGTTTGGAAGGCCCACCTTCAAACATGTGATCATGGCAGATGGGTGAGGGACCACATGGCTGGCTCAGGTGGCGGAGAAATGGCATAATGAGCTAGTTGGTGGCTACAAGGGGCTGCCGGTTGAGGACCATCTTGGAGAAAAAAAATTCTCCTAGGGATATCACCCAAAAAATGGTGGGTAACATTTGGCTCCAACTGGGACACGATCTCTCTTGAAGTGGACAAAGCTACTCAAATAGGAGGTCACGAGAACTCCAACAATCTCTTGGTTACCACAGACTTGTTACCTGCACATATAAGAGATGAAAAACACGGGGGCAGCATGCTTTCGCGATGTCTCTTCATTGCGCATGCTTATTGTTAGGTCATAAAATCAACAGAAAAATAAAATATGCAAGTTTTAATTTAGATGCATTCAATCTACCATGAGAAATATCATATAATGTTAGTTTTAATGAGAAAATGAGCATGCAATGCATCCTATCCTAACATGCATATAGTAGAGCTAATACTAAGTGTAATCATAAAGCCAGTGCAACCAACGTATCATCACATCAGTACACATATTCCTGTCGGTATGATTACTCATGTAACAACTCCCAAATCGAATGTGGACATAGTCACATCGTGAATGAAGCGGGTGGGAGGTGGGAGAGCATGATCTCCATCCAAGGTAAGGGGAAGTCCTAGGAGAAAGAAAATAGGTCGATCTAGAGGTCCCGAGCTTTCCTTCTAAGTACACAATGGTGGATTGAAAGATCACTCTCAAGGACTCCTCATCACAATCACTGCTTGTAATATCATGCTTTGAAGATGTCACACAGTTGTGATGAGAGGGGAACAAAGGGTGAGAGAAAGGAGTGCAACAAATGGGTTGCTCAATGTGATGGTCACATCGGAGAGGGGTGGTCATGGAGTGATCAAAATCCTACAGGTGAGTCAAAGGGGATAAAATATATTCAATGAAGGGTTCTTCCTTGAAACCATATTTAGAAAGGGGGAAAGGGGCATGGTCACTCGAGGTCGTAGCAAAAGGGATGAGGGACGTACTTGAGGAAGACTCAAGATGATGAACAAGAGGGAAAGGCAAAGGGGAGGGTGAAGTGTCATATTCGATGGTTTTTCCTTCCCCATAATCTAAAGGCTCAAGTGATTTGATTATATAATCATGAGGTGGGTAGGTAGGAGCCTCATTTCTTTCCTCATTATAAGCATCAAAGATTGGGTTTTCATCAAAAGGAGAATCAATCATTTCCAATTGTTCTTCTTCATGCAAGGGAAAATAACAATTCTCCTTTCCAAGGGTATCGATGGGTATGTTATCACAAGTAATGCCCGGGATAAAGGGAAAACCAATCTCAACTTCATCTTCTTTGTCAATATCATAAATGGGAGCATAATCAAATTGAGACCCAACACTCTCCCATTTCTCCTTTTCAATGCAGAAATAATCTCCAATGTCATCCTCCAATTACTATTTTTGGCAGTTTTTTTTGGGTCTTGAACTTCCAGATCCGTTTTGAGGCCCTAAACGACGTTTTTTGGCGAAATTCATTTGGCAATTGCTATGGCAATCACGTTCGTAGTTGTAGTCCTCAGAGAGATCTTTTCAACGAGGTATCATACGCGTCAAACGGAGATAATATGACCGAGTTACGACCCCGGGAAGTTGGCTGCCCAATTAACCCAACGGGGCCCATAAACTCTTGGTGTTACATCTTTTCGGGTTAGGGTATTGGTTGTTTAGGGTTTTCTCTTGTTGTTCAATAGTAAAAAAGGCCCTTAAGCCTCATTGTAACTCAGTTCAGAGGCATGTAGCCGCCACATCTCTTCTTAGAGATAAGTTACCATCGCCCGAGCTATCTTATTTCCATTCTGTTTGTAAGTATAGTTCAATATTTTTCTATTAATGAAAGGAGGTGTTTTTCTGCTGCATCTCTGTGTTTATGATTATATCTGTAAGTTGTAGCGTTCCTGTTTAAGTCCGGATCAGTAGTATTAGAGTGGTCCGCTCATTCTCTGTTTTTCTTTGCATGTCCCCAACGAGGTCAGGGTATAAGGAGTGTTGATTTGGGGTAGCAACGGATGTGCTCTAGCTATGAAAATTGGTGGAGAGGCTAAAGCACATGAGATCTCCAAGACCCAAAGATGGTTGGGCAGATTCTAACCGGTTTGGGAGATATTAAAATAATCAATATTTTTAATGGAGTTCCTAAGTCTAAACTTAGGAAAAATAAAATATTAATGGGTATTAATATAAAATTGGGTTAGAAGGTTCCAAAAGTCATGAATCAAGCCAAATCTAATCTTAGCCATTGATTAGAGATTTAATCACGGCCGTTGATGGACCAACGAGAAAAATATAAGAAGCTTGAGGGTCAGTTGGAGAACACATTGAGGGAGACCAGTCAGTTCGATTTCTGAAGCGGGGTTAGCTTAGAAATTTGAATTAGTGGTTTGGAGAGCAGCAAGAGGCAACAAGTACGGAACAAAGAGTCGGGAACAACACTAGGGGAACAACGCAGAGGTTGGAGAGGCAGATGTAGAGGTTGCTGACTGCGCAGTCACTAGAGGGCCTGCGTGGGTGACGCAAAGAGGCCCAATGTTGATGCAGAGAGGTAGGGATTGACACAGAGGGTCTGGGAGCTACGTAGAGGTCAGCTAGGCTGACACTGAGACTAGGGGAAGTGCTGAAGAATTTTCTCTCTATTGGGTAAGCCAGTTTGGCACCCAGTTGTACTGAAGAATTGCTGAATAATAAAATCCTCCTTTGCTGTACTGGTTTTCCAACATTGGGTTTTTCTGGGGATTGATTGTCCAAATTATTTGTGTTGATGTGTTAATTCTTGTGCATGTGTTTGTGTTTGTATTATGATGTGATATCTGCAATAGATTTTTTTAATGTTTACTGAAGCATTTTCATAAATAACTTATCGAGAAATAAGTAGGTAAAATAAATCAGTTGTTGCAGTGATATAATTTTCACATGGTATCAGAGCAAGTAATCAGAGACAGGAAGGGAAAATCAATTATGGGTCGAGACCATGATGCAAAGGCATCTACGTCAGGAGACTCACACAGATTTTTAGAAAATTGCACAAGAGAAAGTGATTTCGATTTCTCTATGTTGGCTTCCAGGTTGGAAGAATAAGTGGCTTGTGTGACTAGCTTTGCATCATCATAGGTATGGTATATAGATAGTGGGACCTCTTGGCATATGATGGGAATCCGGGAATGTTTCTCAGATTATCGGGAGGAGAAGATGAACTTTCAGATCACCATGGGGAACAAGGCAAAATGTACTCCATTGGGGAGGGGTACCATAGTTTTTCAAACAGACATGGGAGAGCGGTTTCGTGCTACTAGTGTGCTGCATGTACCAGGATTGGGGATGAACTTACTTTGCGTGTTGCAACTTCAAGGCAAAGGCTATGACATTTTCTTCATCAAGGAGAAAGTGTACGTCAAACCAATGTTTTGAAACCCCGACTCCGACTCGGAAACGACTGAGGGTCGACTCCTACTCCGACTTTGAGTCGGTATCGACTCAGCTGGTTTCATTTCAATGACTCTGTCGTTGTAAAAAATACATTAAAAATTTATTTTTTTATAAAAAACATAATTATAAAGATTTTCATTCATGATTCCAAACACAAAGCTTTAGAATATAGAGAGAAGACAACATATGATCAAAGTAGGCTCATGAATATATCCATTATATCAAAATGGCACCCACTGCACTGTCCAATATAAAGTTCATACTTAGCCACCAATGCTAGGATTCTTTTCTGCCTCAGCCTAAGGACAATCACTAGACTACAACAATAATAATACAAATTCTCTGCCCCTATTGAAGTCTCAAAACCCTTGATTTAATTCTGGTCAAGCTCCAGAACAATCAGAGGTAAATATGGAATTATTAGTCCATTGCCAAAACGTTTTCCTTTTTAAAAACATTGTATGGCTCAGTGCATTGTTTCAGTTTTCTAATTCATGCCACTAGGATAACCATACTTCGGCCTTATAATTTTCAAAAGTTTCTCACAGTGATAGATCACTTTAGGGCTATAAATATGCAATAAACAACAACCCAACCATTGATATGTAGGAGGCGGAACAACTTTTGACAAATGTGCTTCAGGATTTTTGTCAAAGAGTCGAGCCAGTCGAGTTGTTACCGAGCCGACCGAGTTGTTACCAAGCTGGTTGAGTCATTACTGAGTCGGCCGAGTTGTTATCGAGTCAACCGAGTCAATGACTGGCTCGGTAACAACCCGGCCAGCTGTTCCGTTTCGGCCACCGAGCCGACCCGACCAGGCATTGGCTTAGTCTGACTTGGCCGAGTTAGAGTCGACTCAGCCGTTTTTTAAAACAATGCGTCAAACACCCGAGCTGGAAGAAAGTGCAGATCGGGATCAAAAGTAACAGGCTGTACAAACTACAACTAGAATCACCAATGGCACTAATAGGTAGTCATGGAGACAAGGATTTGAATGAACTATGGCACAGAAGAATGGGACATTTGCACCATGGGGCTCTAAGAATTCTCAGGAGCACTGTAACAGGAGTTCCGGATCTTAGTACGGAACGAGATGATGTATGCAAAGGATGTGCTCTAGGAAAGTATGCCAAGGCAACATTTCCTAGAAGTAAAAACAGGGCCAAGAGTGTACTAGGATTGATACACTCAGATATCTGCGGACCCATGTCCACTAAAGCTCGTAGTGGTGCTGAGTACTTCCTTAGCTTCATTGATGAACACTCAAGGAAAACTTGGATTTATTTTCTGAAAACCAAGGACAAGGTTTTCTGTCGATTCAAAGAATTCAAGGCTGTGGTGGAGAATTTGACTGGGAAGAAAATAAAAGTTTTAGGATCAGATAATGGTGGAGAGTATGTCGATAAGGACTTCATTGATTTTTGCTCTAAGGAGGGCATTAGAAGAGAGTGGACAACTCCGTACAATCCAGAGCAGAATAGAGTAGTAGAAAGAAAGAACAAGACTCTTGTAGAAGTAGCTAGGGCCATGATGTATGATCAGGATATGCCAAAATTCCTGTGGGCAGAAGCATGCAACACAACAGTCTATGTTCAGAATAGAACTCCTCATCGGGCATTGGGCAAGATTACTCCAGAGAAAGTCTTCATAGGGAAGACACTTGAAGTCAGTCACTATTTGGGAGCTTAGCATATTGCCGCATACCCAAGGAAAAGAGGAAGAAGCTGGATCAAACTGCAGAGAAAGGATATCTAGTGGGATATAGTAAGAATGCTAACCGAATCTATCTTCCAGGGAGCAAAAAGGTAGTAGTTCAACGAGATGTGAAGTTCATGGAAGACAGGGCTTTCAGAAAATCTCGAGAAATGCCTTCTGAGGAGCAATCAAAAGAGGAACCGTTGGTCAAACCTCTTCAACCAACGGAAGAAAAGAATTCTTCCTCGGGTGAGGAAGAATCACAGGATGAGGAGGAGCTAACAGAAGCACCTGTTGGTAGAGGAAGAACGAGCAGGGAACTTCGTTAAATTCTGTGAGATGTAGAGGACTTCATCGGTGTGCCAAGGAACAATAAGAGGGAGCGAAAACAACCAGATAGATATCAGGCATTAGTAGCTCAGGATGGGGAGCCTGCCAGTTTTCAGGGGGCAACTCAACATCAGGTTTGGCTGGATGCGATGGTAGAGGAGTACAACTCCATAATGGTGAATGATGTCTGGGAGGTAGTGCCAAGGCCTCAAGTCAGATTAGTGGTAGGTTCGAGATGGATCTACAAAATTAAATATGCTGCAGATGACAATGTTGAGAAATACAAAGCCAAGTTTGTGGCTAAGGGGTATGCTCAGAAGGAAGGAATTGACTACGAAGAGACCTTTGCCTTGGTAGCCAGGTATACATCTATTAAAACCGTGATATCTCTTGCAGCACAAATGGGGTGGGAGATTCATCAAATGGATGTCAAAACGACATTTCTGAACGGTGTGATAGAAGAAGGGGTATACATTGAACAACCAGAGGGCTTTGAGACACATGAGAAGAAGTTTCATGTATGCAGATTGAAGAAAGCCTTGTATGGGCTGAAACAGGTACCCAGAGCGTGGTATGGGAAAATCGATGGCTACTTGCAGAAAATGGGATTTGTCAAGAGTGATGCAGATCCAAATTTCTACTATCTGGTTGTAGCGAATGAGCCTCTAATCTTAGTATTATATGTGGATGATCTCTTCTTGACAGGATCATCTAGACTCATAGGGGACTGCAAGAAGAATCTAGCCACGGAGTTTGACATGAAGGATTTGTGACGAATGCATTATTTCCCGGGGTTGGAAGTTTGGTAGGAAAAGGGGGAGATCTTCCTTGGGCAAGGGAGATATGCTACAGAAATCCTAAAGAGATTCTGGATGGAGGATTGTAGACCCATGGCTACTCCAATGACAACTAACTGGAAGAAGACTGATGCATCAGAGGTTCAGAAGACAAAGATGTTGATCCCACCTTATACAGGCAACTCATAGGGTCCCTGATGTATCTGGTCAATACCAGGCCAGACATTTGCTACACTATGAACACCCTCAGTCAGTTCATGGTGGAGCTGAAGAGGGCACATTGGGCAATGGCCAAACATGTTCTCAGGTATTTACAGGGAATAATCGATTATGGACTCTTGTACACCAGGGGTAAGGATATCAAATTGAGTGGGTTTATTGATGCAAATTAGGCAGGAAGTTTAGTGGATCGGAAAAGTACCTCTGGGTATTGTTTCAACATTGGATCAGGAATGACCTCCTGGTGCAGTAGGAAACATAAATCCGTGGCTCTGAGCTTACCTGAGGTAGAATATATGGCCGCAAGCACAACTTCATGTGAGGCCATATGGCTTAGAAAGCTGCTTGTGAACCTATTCAGAAGAAAGATGGAGGCGACCAGGATCATGTGTGATAATCAGAGTTGCATCAAGCTCTCTGAGAATCTAGTGTTTCATGATTGGTCAAAGCATATTGATATCCGACGTCACTATGTTAGAGACTGTGTCCAACGAGGAGCTGTATAGTTGAGCTACACTCCTACAGGAGAACAGGTGGTAGACATCCTTACCAAGGCCCTTGGAAGAACCAAGTTTGATTATTTTAGGGAGAAGATGGGGATGATAAAGAATCCATTTCAGTAGCAGAAATGGGTATGATGTTGCAGTGCAGTAGCAGCCAGCAGCAACACGGATGCAGAGGGAGTTGCAGTGTTGGGAAGATGGACCAGGAACAACACAGATGCAGAGGGAGCTACAATACAGATGTAGCAGTGGCAGTGATAGAGCCGTGGGCAACAATACAGGATGCGATAGTGCAGAGGATGTTGTGCAGGGAGGCTTACCATCAGCACAAGTACCGATGTCATATGATCAAAGTAATGCTCAATGTGGAGTATTACTAGAGCACAACCCTCGCTAAGAGGGAGTGTTGATTTGGGGTAGCATCGTATGTGCTCTAGCCATAAAAATTGGTGGAGAGGGTAAAGCACATGAGATCTCCAAGACCCAAAAATGGTTTGGACAAATATTACCCGGTTTGGACAAATATTACCTGGTTTGAGAGACCAGTGAGTTCGATTTCTGGAGCGGGTTTAGTTGATAAATTCGAAGTAGTGGTCTGGAGAGCAGCAAGAGGTAGCAAATACGGAAAAGAGAGTCGGGAACAACACCAAGGGAACAACACAAAGGTTGGAGAGGCAGACGTAGAGGCTGCGAACTGCACAGTCACTAGAGGGCTTGCGTGGGTGACGCGGAGAGGCCCAGTGCTAAGGCAGAGAGGCAGGGGCTGACGCAAAGGGTCTGGGAGTTACGCAGAGGTCAGCGAGGCTGACACTAAGATTGGGGGAAGTGCTGAAGAATTTTCTCTCTGTTGGGTAAGCCAGTTTGGCACCTAGTTGTACTGAAGAATTGCTGAATATTAAAATCCTCCCTTGCTGCACCAGTTTTCCCACATTGGGTTTTTCCGGGCACTGATTGTCCAAAATATTTGTGTCAATGTGTTAATTCTTGTGCATGTGTTTGTGTCTGTATTATGATGTGATATTTGCAGCAGAATTTATTTTAATGTTTACTGAAGGATTTTCATAAATTACTTATTAGGAAATAAGTAGGTAAAATAAATCAGTTATTGCAGTGATAGAATTTTCACAAGGAGTTAGGGCTCGATCTAGTTGAACCATTGCAGGATCAACCTTCCAAAACCTGACGACCTCCCATGGCAGAAGAAAAGAAAGACGAGGGTCATTTGGAAAATACACCAAGCAGATACTCAGTTGCCCAAGAGAAATCAATTTTCTCACTAGTCGAAGTTCGGCAAGAGAAAATCGATTCAGAGAGAGAGTTGCAAGTGGAGGAGAGACAGAGAGGGTTCAACATCAGTCAGGGAGATAGGGATGAAGACACAGAGCAACAGAAGGACCATCGCTGGGCAGATTGATGCTGAGAGAGGCATCGCTGGCCTGAGTGATGAAGGCATTGTGCAGGCTAGCCCAGAGGCCAGAGAAATTGACGCTGGGCAAGCTAGAGAGATGCAGAGGGTCAAGGAACCTCTCTCTTGTGTCAGACACTTGTTCAGGAACGTTTGTAAATATTTCTCAGTTCTATACTGTTGGGTGAAATTTTGTACATGTTGATTTTTGTTGAAGAATAATAAAACCCTCATCTGCTGCACCGGTTTTCCCGCATTGGGTTTTTCTAGGGACAATTGTCCAAAAATAACTGTGTTATTGTATTTGTATATGTGCCAACATTTTAATTACATTTAATTTCTGCAATGTTTTAATTGTGAAGGTTGCAGTAGAATATGTTGCGATATTTGCCATAAGAATACCGTAGATAACTTATCTCTGAAGTAATAAGTAGAAGAAGTCATATTAATCACTGCAAAAGGATTTCCGTTTTAGAAATTTTCACAGGTCAGAAATAAAATAAATTAATAAATAACAACTAACAATAGTTATACCTTTGTATAAGGATATTACATATTTATTTGGATTTTCACCTTGTAAAAAAACATCTTATTGTTCATTAATATTTTTATATCAAATTATAATTTCTATATTTGAGAAATTTGTGAGCTTAATGCTACAATATCTATATCCTATCTCATCTCATATTACATTATTTGTTGTACCTATCATGATTATAGTGGTTTATCGACCTAAAGAACCTTGAGATCAAGTGTTGCACTTTATTGACATGTTATTATTAACATGGTCAATAATGGCATTTGATATCAACATTAATTGTTGAGTTCATTGTATGCTTCTCCATTACTGATTTGGGCACATTGGGTCATCTCTTAAGTTCTTATTACAGCAATCCCTTGAGATATTGTTCCTTATACCTAGGGTGTGTTGCCTACAAGTAACAATACTATTGTCAAATATAATTACATGCATAAATATGAGAAGCCATCCAAGATAGACTTCTATTTTTTAAATAGGATTTGAAGCTCTTATGTAATCCTAATTTGATTCTAGCCTTTTTATGTTGGTATTTATATGGTCTTTTCAGTTTGAACTGTGTTCATATGTGCAACCTTTGAAAGTTTGGTGGGCTTCTAAATAATTTTTTTTTTGTTCTTTAGCTTGTTCATGTTCGACACTGTGTTCTTTTGAGTGTTGCATGATGAGTCATTTCCTTTTTCCATAGGTCTTGTTATGCTTTTCGTTAAGTTGTATGGAGGATTGTCCTATGTTTTATATTATTATTAATGCTTTTTTGCATTCCAAGTAAAACAATGTTGGAGAAATATCCCCTTTGGGTAAATATTATTGCAGTAATTTGTGACCTGTCACCTAGAGATCTAAGGAACCAAGCAAGCAACCATAAATGTATCCATTGCGAATTAACGTAAATACATATGCTAGATACGATGGTCCTAAATATGATGGAATATAATAATATTTGTTGTTTTACTGGGAAACACCTTAAGTCTAATCATGTGGCTAATAGTGAAACATACAAGTGTGGCTCCTAAGATAAGGGACTGATGGGTTCATAATAGGCAAGAGTGGAAGACCTATGATGGTTGGCTTTATTGTTGTTTTGTATGTTGGGGGAAAGATTTGCACTTGTGATTTATAGGAATCTTATTCATGGAAGACTTATTTATTTTGATTTTTCTTATTTTATGATTAGAAGAAAAGACGTTATGCATGATTATATTGCATGAATTTTCATTTTATAAGTTGGATTTTTGAATTAACTTCTTGAATGTTTCTTTTGTGTCCAGTATTGATCCTCCTGGAAGTAAGGATGTAGACGATGTTCTTTCAATTTGTGAATTGCCTGACAATTTTCTTGAGGTATGAATAACCCTTGTATAATGGATGCATATCTATTTCAATTTGATAACTTGATTTAAATACAACTATAATCATGCACTTATCGTCGTTACCAAGAATGGATCTTTTACATCTACAGGCTTTTCCTAGCAATGATAGAGAAAAGGTCAATTATGACATTTTCTCCATTATTATTGAACATGAAGGAAAAGGGGCCAAGAATAAATTTGTAGAAGCAAATCGTCCTTTGATATTTTTAAATTATAATCACACTTCAATCAAGGGATTCTTGACTTCATACAAAATATAATGTTTAGTTGTATGGATTGGATAATTTCATTTGGTATGTTCCTTTTCTTGGTCTGCAATTTGCTCAAAAAATATTGTCGATCTCCTTCCTAACATGCGTCACCTTTGGGGCAATGTTTGTAAGATGGATCTTCTTGCACTGCTAAATCCAAGCTCATTTTCTGTTACTTCTAGACATTGGATAGTCTAGGGATAAGTGCCCTTATGGAAAAATCTCAAGTACATTGTGATTGCATAATAGATGGCAATAATCTCATCACTAACTTCTTATTGCGCTTTGATGTTAGGAGAATTGATGCATTACAATGCTTCTGGTTTATGGTTTCGTACTTGGTGTCCTTCTTATTTGTTTGCATTTTGTTCTTGTGGGCTTCATTATTTTTGGTTATGCCACTTGGGTCTTCTGTCTTTTCCATTTTTTTCCAGGAGTAGTTTTCCACTCTCCCCGTGTATGTTACACATACTGGGTATCAAACTAGCAAACAAATTGAAGATGCAAAAGAGTGCCATGAGATGAGAGAGACCTATTGAGACTCTTAAGTATTCCTGTTCAGACACCTGATCAACTCATTAAAATGCATTTAAATACACAAACCATTACCTAAAACAACTCTTACAATATTGGTGAGTTTGATGAAACCATGGGTACAAACAAGGGTTGATATATTAATCCTAATACATACGTTTCAATAGTGCAACAATAATAAGATTATTATTGTAAGTGAGAAAATTTTAATATCTTGGATAAGTCACCTAATGATCATCTCATTCAATACAAGTCCAAGAGCTGATTTTAGTCTCTCGAACTTATCCTTTCCCAATGGCTTGGTAAGGATATTAGCATGCTTCTTTATAGGATAATATATTGAATCAATCTCCTTTTTTGTCTCTTGTTCTCTAATGTAGTGACAATGCACATCAGTGCTTTGTGCATGTAATAAAGCATTCTTCACAATCTTCATTGAACTTCACTCATCACAATAAAGTATGTTGGGAGGATTATGAATGCAATGCAAGGAAATTTATGAGACTCAAACTTTGATGAAACTTTCAGAAATTTCACTTTTTTCCTAGAGGTTTCTCAGATCTTAACCTTACAATTTTTAGCATTAGGGTTGTTATGAAATATGACTAGCACAACTACAAAAATAAAAGTGGTTGATAATAGATATACACCAATAAGCATCAATGGAATTTATTTCACTTATCAACCCTAATAAACATGCAATGCAAGAGAAGAGATACCAAATATGTGCCAACACGTTTCAGCTCTTTAGGGAAGTCTTATCATGCACAAACCAAATGTCAAAGTCACTTTAAAAGAACAAAAATTACAGCTGCAAATCTTCCTTATCATCTTCAAGGTTAATGTTAAAACCCTTGACATTTTCATCCTTAACTTATATCAAATCAGCAAAACATACAAGTGCTGGAAATTAGCAAATCATGAACAAATAGAAAGTTGAAAATTAAACCCGCAATAAGACAATTGTGGGCTGCTGTAAACTTCAAATAGATATATAAGGATGAAGTTCATGTACATACCATAGTCTCATCCCAAGGCTAGTACAATCTTGTAGCTCTCTAAAACCATAGCCTAGGAAAACCAAGAAAACCCTAGCTGACACCAAGGAGGTCCAACAAGCAAGCAACGCACTAGAATGTCTTTCTTGACAGGATGTCTCCTCTTCTCCATTCCTCATCATATACAATCTAGGCTTTAATTACAAAACCCTAGCTCCAATGTTTCCAATGAATGAATCCCTAACCCTAGTATTCAAGATGTTCCAAGTGCTCCAAGAATCCCTAGTGCCTCCAAAACAAGTGAAATAAAGTACAAACAAGAGAGAGAGAGAGAGAGAGAGAGAGAGAGAACATTTTTCTCGTCAGATCTCTAACACAAAATAATGAAGTGATGATATTATCATAATAATAATAATCCAATTTTAAAGTCATGACAAACCCAGACACCAAATTGGTGTATGAAACCCCCTTGTTTGTGGAACAAGCGATCCACCTCTATGCAGCGATTTTACTGCAAAAATCTACAAAGGCATACATACTCTACTCCCCTTTGGATTTGAACCTATGACCTCTTTGTAGGAAACACATACTCTTCACCAGTGTCTTATTCTCAAGAGTAAACCCTAGTATCTCACAAGGATCTTCCAATAGAGATGTTCTCCCTCATCTTCGTTATAACTCCTAGGGTTCCTCATGATCCCTAGCAGATTACTCAAAGAAGATAAGTACAAAGAAAATAGTACAACCATGATGATGAGAATGACTTTCTCCTTCATCTATATATATGAAAGGTAAGGGAGGCCAACAATACATATATGGACCTAAACCCTTGCAAACAACCTACAAAAGCACAAGTAGTGTCATGTCCCTTCTCAAACACATTTGTAACAAGTTATCTCCACACATTTTTGTACATTTTTGGCTAAGGAAAAGGACCCAACAGTTTTGACTTAGGCTCTTAGGAGAAATTCCAGCTTAATTAGATTGATTGCTAGTGGAAGGTGGGGCCCACCCATGTGGGAATTTGAACTAGGCCATTTGAATGGCTTGGAGGGAACTCAAAACGCTGATTGGAGGGGCCCACATGAGGCAAGGAAGGCCCACGAAGACATGTTAAGTTTAGGTATGTTCTATGCTAGAGCAATTTATTTAAATTTTCACAGTTAGCAATCACATCAGCATTACGATAAACTGCAGATAGAACATAAATACAAAACGCAGAAGACAAGCCAAGACAAGAGGACACAAGATA
>APFE030398170.1:0-13073 GCA_000404065.3 Pinus taeda | reverse complement strand
TGATCTACATCATGCTGTTGTCCATACATCATGCTGTCCTCTGCCATTATATATAGTGTGCCTTCCATGCCATGCCATGTCAATGAATATGTTGACACAATTCCATTCTAGATTATACCATTGACTGCTATATGCATCAACATTATTGCCCATCAAGTCATAGTACCTGAACATGTCATAATATTGAGCCGCAGATGATATATGTGATCACTGTTATTATGGAAGTGGCTATATGTCAATCCATGAGCAGAGGATGAACATGTCCCTTCTAACTGCGTGAACATGTTTCTCATGACAATGATTGTGTGAACATATCTCCCAAGACTGCGTATTAGTGTCCCTCATACCAGCGTCTAAGTTTCTCAATAACAGCATTAGGATTACATCATTTGACAATGTATTTGTCTTCAAGGTCATCAATCTTCATGACTGCATATTAGTGTCCCAGAGACCAGCGTTTTAGGCTTATTTGTACTGCGGCTAGGTTTGAGGTTTCCTCACTGTAGCCACTACAGCTAGGGCTTCACTGTGGCCACTACAACTAGGGCTTCACTGCGGCCTTTATTACTTACTGCGTCCTCACTTATCATCACTGCGGCTTCATACAACGGTTATGGACAGTCTTCTTCCATGCGTTATGACTGCGGCTCTTCATGAATGTCACTGCGTGTAAGGAGTCTCTCTTCCCTTCGTATAAGTGACTTCCAGATCAGCGTATGAGAACATCGTATAAGGTCTCCTCATGATCAGTATAAGTCTGCGTTGGATTAGGGCATCATCTTACAGCTAGGGCTCCTTCTAGACCAACGTATTCTTTTGTTCTCTCCTTCTCCAAAAACCCAAGACGTGGAGAGGAGATCACCTCAAGAATGTGTGAAAAACGACTTCAAGTCCTCACCAATTTATACTAAAAGTTGGATGATGAATAGACACGTCTATTGGGCTTCTGAGCCTACTCGGAATCGGATGATCTTTGGATCAATCCTACACCTCTCGACGAGAGGGATCCAATAAAAATATCAGCTGCCATAAATAAGCCGACCCACATGGAGTTTGGCCCTAGTTGCCAATTTAACAAGACAAAAGGAGGAGGAGGCTCTCATTCGCACCATTCATTCACCTTGCTTATCGAATTGACTTGACTGTTTGCTCCGCTGCTTAGTCGAGTCAACTGGTTGTTCAATCACAGATCTCTCAAGTGGGAGATTCAACCTTACCTTCGGGGGACTTTGAGTGCCCACCCTAGGAAGGCAGTTCCACAAGCATTTTCAGAGGATCTGGGGAGTTTCCATAATAACATCACTCATCTACAGTCAGGAAATGTGTATATCTAGGCCACATTGAGAACAAGTAGAGGGAGATTGAGCAACATTGGATCAACCAATTGCCGCAGGAGCCAAGGAATCTGAAGGACAACATTGGGTCAGCATTCAGTGAGAGTTTTGGAGCCAAAGAAGCCAACAACCCAACAGTTCGAATTCCAGGCTGGCGAGATAGCGCAGAGGGCCAGTTCAACAATTTCGTGGGTCTTGAGGGCAAGTGCTACAGCCCGAAAACTCATCCGAGAAGTCAGGAGATTTGTAGGAGGGATCATCTCAACATTTTTGGACACTTTCCAAGAGGTCTTACAGTCAGAATCCAACAGGCCGAGTTTTTCTGTTGTTGCTGAAGTTGGGCTCCTTGGGGGTTGAATTTGAGAAGTCTGAACCAACCTAATTCCTTCGTGGGTTTTTCTGGGTTTAGGCTTGTTGATTTGGGGTAGCATCGAATGTGCTCTAGCCATGAAAATTGGTGGAGAGGCTAAAGCACATGAGATCTCCAAGATCCAGAAATGGTTTGCACAGATTCTACCCAGTTAAGGAGATATTAAAATAATTAATATTTTTAATGGAGTTCCTAAGTCTAAACTTAGGAAAAATAAAATATTAATGGGTATTAATATAAAACTGGTTTAGAAGGTTCCAAATGACATGGATCAAGCCAAATCTAATCTTAGCCATTGATTAGAGATGTAATCTCGGCCATTGAAGGACCAATAGGAAAAGTATAAGAGGAGGCTTGAGGGTCAGTTGGAGAATACACCTGTAATATCCCTTTTCAGGGATATCCCTCAAACACAAGCAAACACCAACCAGAGATGGACTGGGAGGGTGTTTACCAGATATGTTGCCTCTGAAAAGAGGACGAGATCTGGAGGCTACCTGGCCCTTTCCAGACTCTGTCTAAGAGTATAGGAGAAAAACGCACAAGTGGTATAGTAGCCGGGAAGCTCAAAGAGATAAAAATAACAGTAGTGCAACATAAAATAATGTATACATGGAATATAAGAAGATACTCAAGAAATGCAGAGAGAAATGCTAAGCCATTTTATTATACTGAGTAATGGACAGAGTACAAGAGGTGATCAGAAAGATAGCACCTGGACATGCACAAGGCAAGGGAAGAAATACACTCAGAATGGTAAGGAAATGGCCTTTCTCTGAACTGCGTCCAACTGCCAGAGAACTGCTGTGTTGTTGCCATTGCTGAAATCAAGTGAGGATTTGGGGTTGTTCCCCTCCTCAGAAAATGCTAAAACTCTGCAATTAGCCTCTGCTCAATAAACCCAGAAAAGCCCAGAAAGCTTTTCTAAAATCGTTGACCCCCGAAAATCACCCCCTTGAGGATCTACGCTATCCCTCAAGGCTCTGCGCTGCCACTGAAAAGAATTCTCCAAAACTTTGCCCAAGACTTTGCCAAAACCTCCAATATGCAAGGGATGATCCCTTGCTCAATCTCCAAGCTCGAATCCTCCACATAAACCCAATCCTGAGCTCCTACCAAACGAGACTGCGTCCTCCTCTCTCAAGACTGCGCAGTCATCAAAATGCTCAGTTCCTCCTCAACTCCAAAGATCGATCCTCCTGCAAAAGACTGATGAAACTACCTTGCCCGAGCAGGCACTCGAAGTCCCCTAGGGTTAAGGGTGAGATCTCCGAACGGAGACACTCGATGCACTAAACAACGCTGCAGACAAGCTAAATAGCTAGCGTGCTCTAAGTCGAAGTGACTATCTCAAATGCAACATAATCGAATGCCAAAATGAGGAGGTTCCTCTCTCCTTTATAGCATTGGCCTCTCTCAAAACCCTAAGGCCCACCTCCTCCAACGTAGCCTCTCTCTTGCCATGTGCTCCTCTCCACCTACGCAGTCCCTCCAAGTGTCTACGTGGGCCCCCTTCTCTACGTGGTCCTTTGGCCCCCTTGGCTCCCCTTTTAAGTTACAACGTTGTGCTACTAGGGAGTGACTTTATTCAAAATGTGAGTTATGTCCCCCTTTCCTCACCTTTTTATTTATAAATAACTATAGAAGGCAAAATTGAGCAAAATCAAATATTCCAATTAGCCATGGCTAATTAGGAATATTAGAACACTAGAGTGATCAGTCATTCGATTTACTAGAGCGGGGTTGCTAAGTAAAGTCGAATCAGTGATCAACAGCGAGGGGTAGTGAGTATTTGACAGAGAGGCAGAGATAGTACCGAGAGACTAGCGCAGAGGCAAAGAGGCAGACACAGAAGCCAGAGCAAGCCACATGGAGCCCAACAAAGACAACGCAGAGGCCAGAGGGCCTGCGTCATCCACGCAGAGGGCAGCAAGATTGATGCAGAGGGTCCCAGAGGCTGTGCAGTGCCTTAGAGGGTTGACACAAAGGGTTCTGAGGCTGACACAGAGGCCAGGAGGGCTGACACAGTGCTTTAGTGTTGTTGGAGAGGGTTTCATGGGGCAGGTTTTTTGAATACCTGCTTCTGAATATAGGTATTATTGTTGGTTGTTTTTCTTTGTTGGGTGAGCTAGTTTGGCACCCAGTTGTACTCAAGGATAGACTGCATAATAAAATAAACCCTCAGAATTGTTGCACCAGTTTTCCCGCATTGGGTTTTTCCGGGGATGAGTTATCCAAAAATAATAGTGTCACTTGTGTGTTTGCTATTTCTTTCAGCTGTTGATCTGTAGATGGTTGAGACTGTATTGTGTTTATTTCAATGTTTATATGTTTAAATAACTTGTTTATAATTAACAAGTAGGAGAAATAAAGCAGAAGAATACAGATAAAATTTCTAATGGATAGACTTAGAAATTTCAACATGGTATCGGAACGTGGTTGTAGATCACGGGAGAGCTTAAGGCATCAACTGGAATAGAGAATTTGCAGCAGAAACAACTGTCTCGAGTGACAGAAGCTGTTCCTTGCAGAAAGCGACAAACGAAGGGTTGACGCAGAGGGACTGCGTCATCAGTCCGGGCCAATGTAGAGGCCGAGGAGGGCAGAAAAAGGCTCACACAGAGATCAGGATGGTTGGCGTAGTTGGCTGAGGGAGCATTTTTGCCAGTGTTGTGATTGCGCAGAGCCTAGAGGCTCAATCCTTCAGTTGTTGGGGCATAGGAAGCTGTGGGCAGTTTGTGGGAGTGAAGCTGGTTGGGTACTGTGGGCAGAACAATACCTAACAGGGCAAAACTAAGGTAGAGGGAGGTGCTACCGAGGCAAATTTCTAACCAAGGAATCCAGATCAGTGTTGCAGGTGCAGAGAAGGTCGGAGAGATGTGGCTTAATCAGTGTGGAAAAAGTCGGGAATAAATCCCGATTAAATCCCGATTTTTTATTTTTTTGGCTGGCCGATTAAATCCCGATTTTTTGATTTTTTTGGCTGGCCGTTTAATTTTTCCGACTTTTTGCCGACTTTTTCGAAAAACTACGGACTTTAACGACTTTTTCAACTTTTGGACCCTTGCCGATTTAATCCCGACTTCGACTTTTTCCACATTGGTTTGGATCATTTCCTTTATATAGGGTTTTAGGGGGTCATTTCAGATCATCTGATCTGTGAGTCTAAGACTAAAGAAGCTCTCTTGTAAATCTGTTTCTGGTTAATAAAAGAAGACTTTGGGGTCCATATCTTGCTGGTGTTACTCTCTTGAAATGCTGTGAGATTGTTTAATTTTCTGCATATGTTATTTTCAGCCGTTAATAATAGTTTTTTGTAGAGTATTGTGAGCACAGGTATCTTGTTCACTTGCTAGGGTTTGGTGTGCTGTTAGGGTTCTAAGTAATGCAGGTATCTCCTTAACTTCCTGAGATTAGCAGCATTTTTGCCCTCTTTTACTGATGGTTGTTTTGAGCTGTGCAGAAAACATTTTTTGAAGGAATTTTGTGGGCGTTCGGGGAAGTTCTCGGCTGAACCAGCCAACTCCCGCAAGCATTTTTTGCTGAGCCCAGTGGGATTTGATCCTGGGTCTATCATTCAGTTTATTTTTAATTTGCATGAGAGATTTTTCTGAAGTCCTTCACAGTGAAAATATGAAAATCTTTATTTCTTTAAAATATTTATGTGCTTACTGCGTAATCTGGCTGCTAAGAGGCCAAAATTTTGATTAATTTTAAGGGCCTCACCCACACCCTATTTCGCCAAGCAAATCGAAGCATTCCAACACAGCACCTTCATTGGCGTTCCGTCTACCTTCAGCAATCGATTTCTTCCTCAAATGTTCTTCACGCAGCTACGTTCGCCTGGCTCCCCTGCTGTTCCATTTGCCGTGGCTCTCACATTGCGCCTATCCTCATTCAAAACAAGTATTCCAACTACAAAACTTGCTGTCCGCCCTCGAATGTACTCTGCCATCTGATAGTGAGGACGGGTTTTTCTGTACGTGGGCCAGGGTTTGGCTGTAAACAAAAAAAAAAAAGAAACCGATTTCTCCACCCCTGCCATCGAAAGCTGCTGCTCCTCTTTCAGGCGCCGACACCTGTATTCAAACACACAACGGCCAGGCATTGTCCCAGTTTGAAATCGATTTTTTCTTTAAAAATTCTGGTCACGTTCAAATCGTTTAATACGTAGGTGCGTGGGTGATTTCTTTGTCCTGCGTGGGTATTCCTCTGCGCCGTCCAACTGCTGTTGCCATCGAACCTCGCATGAAGCCTTCAAACACACTCCAGCAAACGCACCATAAGCTCCAGCTCTGCCTGCGTGCTGCGTCCTCGTCCTATCTACATCTGTCGCGGCGTCTTCTGCTGCCTAACACTGCAAACACAAGGCATTTCGAGTTTTCTTTTAATATACAAATCGTGGCTATCAGGTGCGTGTTGGATTCACCATCGGCCTGCTAGCATCGAGCTCCCGTCAAGCACGTATCAGCATCATAAAAGTGGCCAACTGCGTGTGAGGTTGACTGAGTTAAAGTTTCTGCCATCAGCTGGTGGGTTCTCCACTTGCAGGTGCGTTCGTAGCCCTGAGAGCCGTCGACGTCCAACTCCTTTTTCCCCTTTCCGCAATCCGCAGGTGAGCGCAGTCATATTTTTCACGCGTGGGTTGAGTCTGGGCATCGTCGTATAGCATTGAGCTTCATTCAGAATCGATTTTTTTTGGGCGTTTCAAAGAGTCACGGGTATAGGGTTTAGTTTTTATTTTTAATATGTCTGCATTGTAACTTTTTTAATTTCGTTTTAGTTTAGTTTTTTTTTTAGTTTAGTTACGCTTCTTTTTTTTTTAGGTTTCTTTATTTAGTTTTAGTTAAATACCTATATATTTTTATTTTTTACGATTTTAATTTTGTTTTAAAAAAAAAAAAAAATTAAAAAAATTTTCATAAAAAGATCGTTAGGGTATAGGGTTGTAGTTAGGATTTAGATTTAATTTTTGGTTATAAAAAAAAAAACTAAAAAAAAAATAAAAACCAAAATCAAATTAATTTTTTTCTTTCTAGATTTAAAATAGTTTAGTTATGTTTTCTTTAGTTTTTTTAGTTTATTACCATATATGTATTGATTAGATTAAATTTTTTTTTAGATTTTAATTTTGTTTTAATAAAATAATATATATAATATAAAATAAAAAAAAATTCTCTTAGGGTTTTAGATTTTAAATTTTAGGGTTTCAAGTGTTTAAATAGATTTTAATTAATCTTTCGTTATTTTTTCATTTTGTTAAAAAAAAAAAAAAAAAAAAAATTTCGAGAAAAGCCATAAAAAATTCATCGTGGAAAATTATTTTTGTCAGATTCAGTGGTTTTCGTGTTATATCTTTCATGCTGAGATCTGAGGTTTGAAATCGAGATACGAATATGATATCTAGTTAATGGTTTATAACTCGTGGTGGTTTGAAGCATTCATCTTTTTAAATCTTCAGTTGCTGGATATCATTTTGGTCATTCTAAGAGCACTGTGATTTAGGTGATGACATATGATTGTTGTTCACGTTTCATGTTTCTATAATCATCTAACAAGTAATCGATTTAATAACAATCTCTTAAGGCACTGGTCTGCTAAAATCAAATTCATCTAGTGCTTATCTTATCGTGTCTCGTGTCTCCCAACCAACTTGTCGACAGTTGGTCTTCATCATCTCACAGGGTCTACCCCCCTTAGCCACGGGAGACAGGGTTAAACGGAGGGATCGGGGATCAGAGTGACAGCCCCCGGTCTGAGCGTTGTCGTGTCAATCTGCGCGACAACAGGTATTAATCTAAACTGTGGGTGAAACTTCTAGAAGAAGGCGGAGATCAAGTCAATATGATCATAGCCATTGATTAGAATCTAATCTGGGTCATTGATTGATCACTGAGAGGATTATAAGAGGAGACTTGATGGGCACTTGGAGAACACACCAGAGGCAGATACTTTGTTACCCGAGTAAGATCGATTTTCTCACTGGTCGAACTTCGACAAGAGAAAATTGAATCAGCGGGAGACTTACAGGTTAGAAAGGAAGAGAGGGCATCGACATCTTTCGAGAGTGCAAGGCAACGAAACATAGAGCAAGAACAGGGTGACGCAGGAAGAGATAGCACAGAGGCATATTGACGTAGAGCCTGCGTGGGCAGGTAGACGTTGGGCCAGTGTGAGAAGTTTGATGCAGAGGGAGGCAGAGGGATTCTGAGGAAGAGGAGTACTTCACCTTGATCAAAAATTTGTCAAGAAGTGTCTGTAAAATTTCTCACTCCTGTTTTGCTGGTTGTAAATTGTACATGAGAATTGGCTGAAGAATAATAAAGAAACCCTCATCTGCTGCATCGGTTTTCACACACTGGGTTTTTCCGGGGCCGATTGTCCAAAATAACTGTGTCATTGTGATTGTATTTGTGTCAATATTTTTCTTTACATTTACTTTTTGCAATATTTTAATTGTGAAGGCTGCAGTAAAATATATTTCGATGTTTGTTGTAAGAACACCGTGAATAACTTATTTATGAGATAATAAGTAGAAGAGATAATATTAATCGCTGCAGTAGGATTTCTATTTAGAAATTTTCACACATTGTGCTCTAATCTTGTGGAGAGATAGAGTGGTTAGTCAAGGCCTTGCTATGTGACAATGTTGGATGATATGATTCTAAATAAATGGGTTAGCAATCCGACTCTTCTTATGAGAATTCTTCAGATTGAGAATGTCCAAGTACCTTGTATGAGTTATGAATACCTCCCTAGTTAAGAGGGAGTGTTTAAATATGTAACTAGGTTTGGTCTTCATAATGACACGTGAAATCATGATTTTATGTAATTGATGTAAAGAAGAAAAATAAAATTATTTTTGTTATGCTTGAGTCATGGGTTTCACGTTCAAGAAATTTTATATAGATCTAGCTCCCATTGTGAGCTCTTAGGATTGGTCATTAAGTCATAAAGTCAATTAATTCCTTATCATGTATGAGAGACCCTTCTTGGGCATGTTACATATGTATTTGAGTCATTGTAAGAGCCAAAAGACCCTCCAAGACCAAGTCCAAGCACTTCTAGCGAGTCAGCCTTCAAATGAAGTAATAAGGCTACATCAAGATGACATGTCAGCCTAGGATCAAGTCAAATCGGCCTACAAGCATGGGGAGAATGCCTATATGTAGGGCTTGTGAAAATTATATCACTGCAGCAACTGATTTATTTTTCCTACTTATTCCACAATAAGTTATTTATGAAATTACTTAAATAAACATTAAAATAAATACTGTTGTAGATATCACACCGTAATACATAAACAAACATATGCACAAGCATCAACACATTGGCACAGATATTTTGGACAACAGTCCTCGGAAAAAGCCAATGTGGAAAAATCGGTGCAACAAGGGAGGATTTTATTATTCAGCGATTCTTTAGTACAACAGGGTGCCAAAATGGCTTACCCACAGAGAGAAATAATTCTCCAACACTTCTCCCAATCTTGCCCAATCTGCATCAGTAAATCCACTCAATCTGATATCCTTACTCCTGGTGTACAAGAGTCCATAATTGACTATTCCCTGTAAATACATGATAACATGTTTGGCTGCTGCCTAGTGCTCCCTCTTCGGTTCCACTGTGAACTAACTGAGGGTGTTGACAGCGTAGCAAATGTCTGGCCTGGTATTGACCAAATACATAAGGGACCCTATGAGCTGCCTGTATAGGGTGGGATCGACATCCTTGTCTTCTGATGCATCAATTTTCTTCCAGTTGGTGATCATTGGCGTAGCCACAGGTCTACAGTCCTCCATCCCGAATCTTTTTAGGATCTCTGTAGCATACCTTCCTTGCCCAAGGAAGATTTCTTCCTTCTGCTACCAAACTTCCAACCCTAGAAAGTAGTGCATTCATCCCAAATCCTTCATATCAAATTCTGTGGCTAGATTCTTCTTGCAGTCCCCAATGATTCTGGATGATCTTGTTAGAAAGAGATCATCCACATACAATACTAAGATTAGCGGCTCGTTTTCTACAATAAGTTATTTATCAATGCCTAGTGCACCCTCGTTTTCGGCTCGTTTTTGACTAGTGCGCCCTAAGATTAGCGGCTCGTTTTCTACAACCAGATAGTAGAGATTTGGATCCGCGTCACTCTTGACAAACCCCATCTTTTGCAAGTAGCCATCTATTCGACCATACCATGCTCTCAGTGCCTGTTTCAGCCCATACAAGGCTTTCTTCAATCTGCATAAATGAGACTTCTTCTCATGAGTTTCAAAGCCTCTAGTTGTTCAATGTGTACCTCCTTTTCTATTACCTCATTCAGAAATGTCGTTTTGACGTCCATCTGATGGATCTCCCATCCCATCTGGGCTACAAGAGATAGCATGGTCCTAATAGATGTATACCTGCCTACCGGGGCGAAGGTCTCCTCATAATCAATCCCTTTTTTTAGCATACCCCTTAGCCACAAACCTGGCCTTGTATTTCTCAACATTGCCATCTGCAGTGTATTTGATCTTATAGATCCATCTTGAACCTACCACTGATCTGTCTTGAGGTATTGGCACCACCTCCCAGACATCGTTTACCATTATGGAGTTGTATTCCTCTACCGTCGCATCTAGCCAAACCTGATGTTGAGCTGCCTTCTTGAAACAGGTAGGCTCTCCATCCTGAGCTACTAATGCCCAATATCTATCTGCTTGTTTTCGCTCCCTCTTATTGTTTCTTGGCGCACCAATGAAGTCCTTTACATCTCGCAGAATCTAACGAAATTCCTTGCTAGTTCTTCCTCTACCCGAAGGTGGTTTTGTTCACTCCTCCTCATCCTGAGAATCTTCTTGTCCCGAGGAATAATTCTTTACTTTTGTTGGTTGAAGAGGCTTAACCAATGACTTCTCTTTCGGCTGCTCCTCGGAAGGCATCTCGCGAGATCTTCTGAAAGCCCTGTCCTCCCTGAACTTCACATCTTGTCGTACTACTACCTTCCTGCTCCCTCGAAGATAGATTCTGTATGCCTTAGCGTTTTCGCTATATCCTACCAGATATCCCTTTTCTGCAGTCTGATCCAACTTCTTCCTCTTTTCTTTGGGTATGCGGCAATATGCTAGACTCCCAAATATCCTGAAACGACTGACTTTGGGTGTCTTCCCTGTGAAGACTTTCTTTGGAGTAATCTTGCCCACTACCCAATGAGGAGTTTTGTTCTGAACATAGACTGCTGCGTTGCATGCTTCTGCCCATAGGAATTTTGGCATATCCTAATCATACATCATGGCCCTAGCTACTTCTACAATAGTCCTGTTCTTTCTTTCTGCTACCCCATTTTGCTTTGGATTATATGGAGCTTTCCACTCTCTTCTGATGCCCTCCTTAGCACAAAAATCAGTGAAGTCCTTATCAATATATTCTCCACGATTATTTGAGCGCAAAAATTTTATTTTCTTCCCAGTCAGATTCTCCACCAGAGCCTTGAACTCCTTGAATCAACAGAAAACGTCATCCTTCGTTTTCAGAAAATAAATCCAAGTTTTCCTTGAGTGGTCATCAATGAAGGTAAGGAAATACTCAGCACCACTGAGAGCTTTGACAGACATAGGTATGTAGATATGAGAGTGTATCAATCCTAGTACACTCTTGGCCCTGTGTTTGTTCCTAGGAAATGTTGCCTTGGCATACTTTCCTAGAACACATCCCCTGCATACATCATCTCGTTCTGTACTCAGATCTAGAACTTCTATTACAGTGCTCCTGAGAATTCTCAGAGCTTCATGGTGCAAATGACCCATTCTTCTGTGCCATAGTTCGTTCAAGTCCTTGTCTCCATGACTGCCTATTAGTGCCATTGGTGAATCTAGTTGCTATCCATACAACCGATTACTTTTGATCTCGATCTGCACTTTCTTTTTCCAGCGTGGGTGTTTGACGTATACCTTCTCCTTGATGCAGTAGACGTCATAACCCTTGCCTTGTAGTTGCGACACAGAAAGTAAGTTCATCCCCAATCTTGGTACATGCAGCAAATTTGTAGCACAGGACCGTTCTCCCAATTCTGTTTGAAAAACTATGGTACCCTTCCCTACTGGAGTACACTTTGCCTTGTTCCCCATGGTGATCTGAAAGTTCATCTCCTCTTCTTGATACTCTGAGAAACAATCCCTGATTCCCGTCATATGCCATGAAGCTCCACTATCTATATACCATACTTCTGATAATGCAGCACTAGTCATACAAGCCACTTCTTCTTCCAGCCTGCAAACCAACATAGAGAAATCAAAATCTCTTTCTCTTGTGCAATCTTCTGAAAATCTGTGTGAGTCCCCTGACGTGGATGCCTCTACATCGTTGTCTCGACCCATAACTGATTTTACCTTTCTGTCTCTGATTACTCGCTCTAATACCATGTGAAAATTCTATCACTGCAGCAACTGATTTATTTTTCCTATTTCTTCCACAATAAGTAATTTATGAAATTACTTCAATAAACATTAAAATAAACACTACTGCAGATATCACACTGTAATACAGAAAAAAAACATATGCACAAGCATCAACACATTGGCACAGATATTTTGGACAACAGTCCTCGGAAAAACCCAATGTGGCTAAACCGGTACAGCAAGGGAGGATTTTATTATTCAACAATTCTTTAGTACAACAAGGTGCCAAACTAGCTTACCCACAGAGAGAAATAATTCTCCAACGCTTCTCCCAGTCCCAGCGTCAGCCTGACTGACCTCTGTGTGGCTCTCAAACCCTCTGCATCAGCCCCTGCTTCACTGCGTTAGCCCTGGGCCTTTCTGCGTCACCCACGCAGGCCCAGCTAGTGACTGCGGTCTTCTGTTGCCTCTGCGTCTGCCTCTCTTGCCTCAACGCTGATCTCTAGTGGCTGAGCCGCCTCTCTGCTCTGTACTTGCTGCCTCTTGACTGCTCACCAGACCACTGGTTCAATTTCTAAGCAAACCCCGCTCCATAAATTGAACTGACTGGTCTCCCTTAGTGTATTCTCCAAGTGACTCTCAAGCCTCCTTTTATACTTTTCTCGTTGACAAATCAACGATCGAGATTAAGTCCCTAATCAACGGCTTAGATAAGATCTGGCTTGATCCATGACTTTTGGACCATTCTAACAGAGTTTTATATTAATTCACATTAATATTTTATTTTCCTTAAGTTTAGACTTAGGGACTTCATTAAAAATATTAATTATTTTAATATCTCCCAAATTGTTTAGAATCTGCCCAAACCCTTTCTGGGTATTATAGATCTCATGTGCCTTAGCCTCTCTATCAATTTTCGTCGTTAGAGCACATCCGATGCTACCCCAAATCAATAGGCATGTTACCAATCAAACTAGCAGGGGTCCTAAAAGGGCT